>JH153665.1:256224-281530 GCA_000226015.1 Mnemiopsis leidyi | reverse complement strand
ATAGATAGAGACCTGAAATTTTCAGGATCACCTAGATACATACTAAAGACAAAAACTGCAAAGTTTTAAGTTTCTAACTGATCGGGAAAGTGGTTTTCTAGATAGCCGTGTTTTGAGTTTTACCGGATCGTGTATAATAGCGCTGGTCAGTTTTCAACTTTCGTTGAAAACTTTTTCCGAGAGGGGCGCATGTTCGGCCGAGTCGTCGGGGGCCTTCGGCCCCCTCCTCCGATAACGGGCCTGCGTCGGGGCCTTCGGCCCCTCCTTGGCCTTGGCAAAGGGGGCTTTGTTTGTTGGGCCCTGGCAAGTGGGGCGGGAGTTTTTTCCCCGGTCGCGCTGGCCAGCTCTATAATTGACCAATACGAGAGCGACATACGATCCGAGTATCCGACGTCAGCTACGCAGCTTTTGTCCCTCATAATGTACCTTTCTAAAGGAAATAGGCCAAAATTATAGTTTGATCTAAAAAAGTTCTATTTCTAGACGCGCATCGCCCGTTACGGTTAAGAACAAAGCAGAAAAAGATAAATTAGCGGTGGTCAAACACATGTTTTGATGGCATATAAGAATGGTGTGCATAGGCTGCATTTGCAATGATGATTGATAAATGAAATCCTTATGCCGTTACCAATTGGTTAAGTTTTAAACCCCTTTAATTTATAGGTTCTCGGTGTTGACTTTGAGATTTATCAAACTCTTAACCGCTATAAGAATAATTTTGTCCCTGGTGGAATAAAAAGAAGATAATGATTGCCGAACGTTTTAAGAGGGCCGGGTGTTAAAGGCGGTATATATAATATAGATATAGATAGAAATTTCCTGTGCTCACGTGATCATACAGTTACACTTATGACGTAATTAAGTGGTACTGTCCAAAAAATTAGCATTAAGGAAAGTTCGGAAGTTCGGAAGGCCTCAATTGAATTGAGATCCCATAGCTGTCCTTAATTGAACCTCATTACTTGAAAAAAAAACATTCAAAAAGTTATGATTATCATGCAGGTGAGAAAAATCACCTGCATACTTGTCTATGTTATTTGCAATAAATGCTGTTAGTTACATGAATGGTCGAAGGGGTAGACCATGTATAAATTTATTAGATGTAATAAGGAGCGACTTAACTAGTAGAAATATTGATATAAATCTTAAAGACCTAACTGATTTCGAAGACCTCCGATTTTTAGCTTTTGATAGAGAGGAGTGGAAGAAACTAAAAAGTGGTTGATGCTTTGTAGTTTTCCTCTTGTGTTTTTGATGTCTATGAGGTTGCTTAGGATGCTCTTTTAAAGAGATATATTGTACTTCTACAGATTTTCTACTAATACATATACTGGTGGTAAAAGTCTCGAAGCCCAAAATAATATCTCGAGCAACTAAATAGGTGCTTAATTGCTGACAGATTTGATGCTCATAGTATACTAATGATCATGATTTTGATACTTTTTTATTGATAGCACTTCTTCTGCATCGACTGGACAATTTATATACTTGAGCTTTAAATTAAAAAAGTTTACATAAAAACTGCGAAGAAACGCATCTGAAAATACGTTTTTAGCAATTATAAGCACTTCCATTTTATAAATTCAATTGTCCTCATTGGATTATGATTCAGGATTGATTTGTTGGATTTGATGCAAATTTTCTTCGTTTACATTCTTAGTCCAAATTGAACGTAAATCTTCAGAAATACTTTCAGTAAGCACTAAAAATCGTGATTTTATTACGGTCTGTGACGCCTTAGCTTTTAGGTGTTTCAATAATCAATATCCAAAATAGACTGTTGATAGCAAATGCTCCGATTGCTGGATTTAAGGGCCAGTCTTTTTAGAACTCAAAAATTGCCAATGCAATAATTGTCTACGCATGAAGTAAGATTTATTGTTATTTCATCAAAATTGACGTTTGCTGCCAGACTAACAAGCAGCCTTATCCTGGTCCAAAGCCATATAACCTTTCTCATCTCCCATTGTCTGTTTTTTGTTTTGCTCCGCATTGGTTATCAGGGTGTAATGCATCTTCCACTCGCTTTTCCAGCAAAGTAGACCTATTGCTATGCATATAACTCCTGATAATCCCCCACTACCAACCAGCACGAAGAACCACTGCCACCGCTGTTCATACCTTGCCCAATACCCTGCTTCACTCGCGTCCACGTGTGTTAATGCTGCTCGTATCAGCGGAACTAGGAACCCAGAGAACTCTCCCACTCCGTTAACGATTCCAAACACAACCGGGCCGTTAAATGGATCCAATTCATATGCCACAGTGACAAGACCACCAGAGAAGCAGGAACCCATCATCACATCATTTACTAACAGGAGTAATATTGATGCTTCCACATTCCTGGAAAAAGGTAGAACCAATAGGTTTATAGATCTTATGGCAAGAGGGACCATAAGTAATGTCATCCTGCTCTTCAACCAGGAAACTCTTCTATCCAAGAGGGTCAGGAGACATTTCCAGCCTACAACGGCTATTGCAGTTGTCATACTCAATCCGGCTTGTAGGTAGGATAAAAAGTCAGTGTCCGATCCAAAGAATTCGTTAAAGTAGAAGGGTATAACTGAAAACTCTGGGTTATGGACTGACATATGGACATATGAGTAAATGCACAAGCAGTAGAGGGAGGGACGACGTAGGATAGTAGATAGTGATACCTTATAACGATTCTCTTCTTCTCCTGTAGAAGATGTTAACTCAGCTTGCTGCTTCTTCTTGAACATCGCCCTCTCTTTTTCTGACATGAGCACGGCATCTGCAGGGTTGTCAGGAACAATGATGCACTGCATGAAGAACAGCAGCACGAAGATAGCACCGCTAAGGTAGTATGGAAAGGCCCAGCCTAGACGCTTCGACAAGATGCCCACCAAGAATGGTCCAAATCCGTTTCCAGCCGACAAAGTTGTGCCCGACAGGGAAATCGCCAACTTCCCCTCCTCCTCTAGGCTCCATCTCCGTGCGACATCCAAACTGGCGCAGAAAAACACGCCAGCAGCGAATCCTCTGACAGCTTGAAGGACTACTGTAAGGGTCCAGGAGAATTGGATGGTTATGGGTACCGTGAGCTGGATTATTCCCGATAGCAAGGTAGCAAATCTAAGGGAAATGTTATACCCCATCTTGGCTGCCAAGAATGACGCGACCATCTGCAAGGCATACCCGTAGAAGAATGCTCCGATGAAATGCGCTTTCTGGTTGTCAGTCCAACAAAATACGCCTTGGTCGAAGGGATCCGAGCAGTTCATTTTCACCATGCCTCCTATCATGGAAAGTGGGCCGATGTAGCGAGAGCAAGTGTCGTGAAACATCAAGATTGCGTTGAGGAGGAAAGCAAGGAATCGATAGTGAACAAATTCCATGCTAACGCAACCTGAAGTAAATGGGAGTTTCAAGTTCATAGCATACATTATTTTGCAATACTAATTCCATACGTTATTTAAATTAATGGCGACGGTTCTTGTTGAAGGGCAATATTTAATGATTTCATAATTTCGTTGATTTTCTGTGAAGGTTCATCGTTTCCGGTAATTTGTGCAAAATTACTTTACTTTAAGTTTACGACATGAATGGAAAAATGCAATGACAGCTTCTACTAACAATTGAAATTAAAATTTCAAATGCCCCGATTGACCAACTACAATTTAATACAAGTACACGCTATTTTGGCTCGACTATCTCGTTCCTTTTCATCTTCAAATGTTCTTGAATGCTTCGATGTCTACCGCCCTTCATGCGAAAAAACAGAGACACCCATTTCGACGAGCAAAAGACCAAATAAAGATTTTAAATATGATCATTACAGCCTAACGAATTGAAGAACTGTCCTTACTTTGACACGTACTGAATATGTCCATTTACTGAATTTAATAGATATATGAGATTAATCAAAATTTTCTGCAAATTTTCTGCAAAAAATATGCCGCTGCGAATGCGAGTTTGGAAGTTTTTGTATGATGATTGAGACTTGCGATCGTTATAACACTTTTAATATAATTAGCAGAACTGTGGTTTCATTGGCGGACTGAGAAACAAATGACGCCTTACGATTGCAAGTGTCCCAAATCTTGCAACCTTTCTTCCCACTTCCCCTTGCCTATCCCGGGTCTAGCACTCCAGGAATGGTCTGTAGAGTGGAGCAGACTGGCATCGTTAACAGAATCTATTTCAAAGATAAGGTGTATAAACGGACAAAAATATGACGAGGTATTTTTAATTCTTGGGTTTGATTAAGAAAAAATCATCGTACGAGTGGATGATCAAGTGATGCCAAAAACTTAGAGACAAAGGATTAGCGGGGGTCGGCTACTCATACATAATAATTGATTCGGAACCTGTTCAGCAGGCTGTTCCGCTTTTTAATTTGAGAAAGCTTTCCCGATTAACTCGTCGGAGAAGATCTGGGAGCGTTTACGATATGAAAATATCGTTCATTTTAAAATATTGTTCATTTTTTGAGGCCCTTAGGACAATTTCCATCACATTGGTATCACAGATCACCATTCACTTTTAGCCTTAAGGGAAGAGTTAAGTTAAGGGAAAATTCGAATGTAGATGCTTAGATGGGATACAATAGCGAATAGCCGTAGAGATTTTTATGTCTGATGTCAATAGGAAGAAGCGTAATGCGCCTTGCCCGATGCATATCATTTGTAAATGTAATCACGAATCTGTAGAAGTATTGGGCTTGCATGATTAGCAGGATTGAAAAACATCAAATATAATATGCAGTTGAACTACATTTTCTTGTATTTCTTACAGAACGATAATTGCCTGTACATATTCAGTTTTTCAACGTCAAATATTTCTTAACATTTTGCTTATCTAATTGCTGAAAACAAGCAAGCCTTTCTTTGGGATCCATTACAATCTATTATGTTTAATATAATTGGCCATTCTGGCTTGTACGTTGTCATTGAGTTTAAGTTGAGCACTTTTATTCAAACTGTTGACCATGAGCGGAAAATATTTTCCCGATGGTTGCCAGTGGTAAACACGTACTAATTAAGTAACAGTCAACTACCTTAATCCTGCTAAGCCTATAAAAGATGAGGGTGATCACTGATCAGCATGGGACAAATTATCGCCACATTAAAGCTTCATTATCGCGCAAGATTTACTTATTTCACCTAAACTGTCAGAGTCACGGCCATTTAGCATTAGCTATGCACCATCAAGCTACATTGTTGTTAAGCAGGGACTATGTCGCTATGGTCGTCGCAGTAAACCTTGCTATGCTCACTGCACCTGTACAATAGTTGTAACATCTCATCGATTTAAGAGGAAAAAATCCGGTATACGATGTTCAGTGGAGTATATGGGCTCAAATTCATGTTTTATTCTTCTGCGAGTGGGAAAGTGCTGCTAAAAAGAAAGGTGATATTACGGTTTTAAGTATGCGACATTTTCAGATTCATTTGATACCTGGATACTGTATAACAATGGTCAAATGTAAGCGTGACCATGGGAACATAATGTACTGAAATTAGATGTACGTTAAAGAAATTATCGGTATAATATCTAGATCTATAATATCTAGATTATGTTTAAAACCTTCCTTATCAATTATCATCTTCGTGTTTTTCTCTCTTTTTAAATTTCTATATGTCCAGACTTCATCGTATTGACGTCCTAGTCTTATATTATGCTATATTGCTAATAATAATATTATAATATTGCCGGCGAGGTACTGTACTAATAGTACTAAGATCTGATCATAGTTAGATAATAGTATTGGAGTTCCTGAGAACCAGCACCTGGTCGTCGTATACCTTTGAGTTTGAACGCTTGTTCACGAAACCGATCATGTTTTTGTTGACCTGTATCCTTACGTAATCATAATGGTAGATGTGGAAGGTGAATTTGTTAATTGTTTATCGCTAAAATTAGGGTTATATCACAGATAGCATCTGTGTAAGTGATACAGTTGGTAGACCCGCGTGCGTCTTGCGGCCAGCACTAAGAGTAAGAACTTATGACCAACCAGTCCCGGTCATCTTGGTGAGGTCACGAATAATTAATAGCATTCCCCCTTTGAAGTCCTCTTTGCGCGGCTTCAGGCAGGAGATTCCCGTCCCATTCTTGAGAGAGACCGCAATTAAGCTGAACATGGACACATTTTCTTTTACTTACTAAGTCACTTTTTTAAATCGACAATCGAAAATCTACAATCGACAATCGACATGATATATCATTATCACTTTTTGTTCATAATATATGTATGAAGTTTTGTGTTAAATGAAGTGTGAAGATTGAATGTAGAATGCAGGATCATTGTTCTTTTATCAATTTCACTTTTGGCCATACGACAAATATACATGTGTTTGTACTGAATTTATTTTCAAAATTAGCTAGCGGTCAAGGATGTTTTTCTTAAAGCAGTAAAGACTAAAAGTGGTCACATCCCATCTTATTTATTCATTAATCAGTATGTGAGGGGTCTTGGAGGAGGACCTTTGACTTCCTGCGCAATAATTAGGCTTTAATTTCTACAGATGTTCTGATTACACTTACAGCCCCTCTCCGGCAGGTTTGTCAAGTAAGAACTGTTGTCTAGGCTTTGTTTCCAGGTCAGTTACTAGAGGTGGTATTTTGCTAGTATAGAAAGTTAAAGCTGACAGCTTTACATTCCAACTTAACCAAGACCCAAGTCGTTGTTCACGACAATCTCCGAGGAAGGGTCACATCACTACCACCCCACGTAATTTCAGAGCATACCACCTGCTGCTGCTTTAGGACTCAGGATTGTCGGATTGAGGATATTTAAGGAGCTGGCCCCCATTAGGCTGCGACAACACATGCGCATGCTCCGCTTCTCTAATAAAAGTTATCCACGGTGAACAATATCTTGATGGGCTGATGGGACACTTCCCCAACGTCATTGCTCCACGTCTGAGTCACTGCTGGGTTCTATCCCCTGACTGTGACTCTCATTTCAGTGAAAGTTTCCTTCATGTTCACGTCCTCTCTGTCCGTTTCCGAGGTATAATTCTGCTACTAGGATTTACTCCTTCCAGCACGTGAGGGAACATTCAAATGAGAAGGTTGATCCTGGAGTATCTTCCAGTAAGTGCAGGTGCCCCTAATTCCAGTTGCCGGCTTTTCGCAGCTCGACGATTATGTTTGTCCCCTGGTGCTGTGAAGTATTTCTGACAACTGTGTTATTCTTTTCTATAATCAAATCAGTTTGTTCCTTTTGTCTCAGTTTTTATATTTCTGGGTAAGTTTTACAGAGGTGATCTTGGCTAACCTAGTTCCTTTTCCCACCAATCGGCTGTAACAGATGCTATCATGTTATCATTGCGCATTAAGCATATGGTTAATTGGCTTGTCTAACTGACCAAGAGAATTAATGCATAGATTATTAACTTATTTGAGTGTCAGAGGCTGACTATAGAACTAGATAGAACCTTGCCAATATAGGTCAATATAAACTTATATTTCCTAAAGTCCAGTTTTAGTTAATTAAGTTCTTAAACACAACAACGACTTATTCTTTTAGATTTTGTTATTAACAGTAAAATCAAATTGTGTTACTTTTTTCTTAAAGAATGCCGCTACTAGAAGGGTGTAACGTGATATTTGACTTTTATTATACTCTGTTAGTTCGCCTTCTTGCAGCCGTTATCCTAATCTCTGTGATCCTCATCCTGATGATCCTCACGCTTGAATCTTAGCTAATTGTGCTTGTCTGTTGCAGCTGTCGAGAAAACTGTCATTTGCGTCCTGTATCCGTCACACGTACTTCTATGTTTAATGCCTTTCTAATAGTCTAAATCGTTGGATAAATAACTTACTGAATATTCTCCAGTAATTTATGAATTTGAATCATTGTGAATTGTGTCTTCTTGGACATGATATTTTCATTCGAGCTTTGTTTTTAAAGTAGAACAAATCTTAGGCATGAGTAAACATGATCATAAGAAATACGCGTATTTGCAGGAAAGAGCTATAGACCTGTTCAAGGGATATAGGTTTTTAATAGATTTGATATACTCCATCGTCTGAAAGCTATTGTAAAGATGGCCATTCGTCATATACTGCTTTGAATAATTGTTTTCCGTCTACCGAGCCTTTATGATTGACCTGAAATTAACTACTGACGTATTTCAGGTTTCTTTGATTAATATTACTTTTTTCCACAAGCCTGAAGAATTTCCTGTCGCCGTCTGTATACTCCACATGTTTTGTTGTAGACGTCCTAACAATGTTGTTGAAACTTCACAAGCTAAATTCATTAGGAGGACAGTTGGCAAGGGTTACTCAGATGTGAGGCAGCAATTTAACTTTGACTTAAAATTTAAAATGGCTTCGTCTTGTAAGGTTTGCCAGACTTGATGAAGGTCAGGACTGAAAGACAGCCAATCAAATTTGACCTCCTCGCCCCTGCTGTTTAGTGTTTAAGATTCCACTTCTCCGCTTTTCAATGATAGAATTTACCCTGTGGAAAGCTCATATTCACTTTTTAAGTTTTTGTCTAACTGTGAAACACATCATCTTAGTGAAAGTCAACTTATTGTTGTCCTGAAGTGAAACCTCCGGTGCAAGTTTAGTGGTAGAATCTGTTGTATGTTTAAAGGCAGAGTTAGAGTCATTATCCCAACAATGTGTCATAATGCTTCACCTGAGTTCCCCTTGCACCCCATCAATCCAGGATTTATATACTTCCACTCGGTTGTTCTCAAGTTCTGCATCCACCTCATTGTTATACAGAACGTCAACTTGTATCGTCGCTCACTAGTCACTAGTCTCTGCTAAGTGGCCAACAGCTTAACGTCCATCTTTTAACCTGATTTTAACCCCTACACGGTCGAAATACCAGTCAACAGTTCCTAGACTTCCACCATTGGTAGATCACCAGTCTCTATCATGTGTTACTATAGCTGCACGTGTACTGTCACCTTTAGAGTCCACCTACTTTCCTATTGTCCTAGAAAATAGAAATCAGATATCGATTAATAAGAAGACATCCGAAGTTGTTTCATTGAAGGTAGACGCAGACTTGGTGTTGTTGCATGGGACAGTTTCCAATTTTGGCCAATGTTCAATCATCGATGATCGTTTTGATACCATTCCATAGATTGAATTTAATGCCATTTGATGGTATTGTTGACAAGATTATATCCGTCTATATATCGTTCGCAGCAAAGCTGCGAGCCCCGCGCGAGTCGGGTGACACCTTGACAAATGGCATTGGTGCTTTATAATAATTAATTTGGCAAGAGTACATTCTGGATTTTGACTGATTGTGGAATGATGTGGAATGATGGCTTAAGACAAAATTGATGAAGGATGAGGCCGTTTATTCATTTTAGTATGGCAGCCCAGTGGGTCAAACATGTTCTATTAGCTCGTATTTAATACGAATTTGTTCAGGGTTTTTCTAAAGACCTTAATACCACTTCTAAATGACATTTTGTCTATTTTCGAGCTTATTTGTCTGGATGCTTGCCTAACAGACAAATCTGCTGAAAATATTCGTTTCTCATACTTTCAGTTTACTGTTTAGTATTGGAATATTGGATCTTATAATGTTGATAATATCAGGATCCAGCACTTTATGTCATCAAGTTTCATGCAGGGTCGATGATGATAATTATAAATTAGGGTAGACTGCTCAGGCACACTTTCACCCGTGGTGTGACGAATCATCCTGGCTATCATAGAAATCGGCCTGAGTAAGCTTTAAGATAGGGAGATACTGATAGAGGGATAGAAAAATAGATAGAGAGAACCCTGCGTTGTCAAAAACTTGCAAGCTGTTTTGTCCTGTTTCTACAACTTAATCACCTAATGAGATATTAGTTCGATTGTTTTGCAGCACACCCGGACTTTGCTTGTGAGTTAAACCGGGAGGGAAGCTCATGCTTTCATTCAGCAATCTGCCGACTGTCATCATCACTGTTACCACTGCTTGCTACTATTATGTTATAGTGTGATGAGACGCAGTATCTTAGCCACCAATAGAGGAGAATATGTCAGTAAGAGTGCATAATATGCTATCGGTAAGATGATGAGTTAGATGCAGATAACAATCAGTACTTATTGATTGCAGTATCATTCAGCAAACCATCCTCTTGACTATGATATTATTACGAACGTCACATGAACAGTTCCTGCACTAAGATAGGAACGATAAGATCTGACAACCAACTTTGGCCTTTTCAAGAATTTTTAAATCAAATTGATTTGTGAATCAAATGTTCCTTAAGTTATATTTCAATTTTCAATCGAATCTTACTTGAAGGAGATTATTTACTTATTTACTTATTTATTTAAACTTCTAAATCACATATGAATATTATACGAAACTTAGCAGAAAAAATTCAGCAAAACCTCACGTACGCAGAAAGGTACAACTAGTCATAACTCATTCATAACATTAAGCCATGATCGTCCCTCCACATCGTCACTCCTCCCCCACCATAGCTATAGGACACGATTCAATGCATCGTTCACGCTAGTAGACAATTTCCTTTCTTGTCAGTATCCATTGTTTCAAACTTGGATTAAACTTGGTTTAAACTGAAGATTTAGACATAGTTTCTAAAATTGATGCCACCTTACCGGAAGAAATATCCGCCTTCCGAAGACAATTGTTTTGACGTCTTCGGCACGTTCAATCGTTAGCTTGTTGAACTTTTCTACAACGTCATTTTTGTGTTATGACGATATGAGTCAAGTTAGTCATTGCAAATTAGCTTAACTTTTATAACTCGCTGTTTATTTAGTGTTTATCTATCGTTCCTTGTTCAGCATTTTAGTCATATAAGGGGTTAAAATATTCTTATTCATGCATAATATACGCTATGTACTTTGCGCAATGTAAGTAAAACGATTAGGTATAATGACACGTTATGCTTTTATTTAGCTTTAGAGCTTTATTTTCATGAAATAAACTGTATTAATAAAGTTAGAGGCAGTTCATAACTCAAGTTGAAGTTAAGTTTAACAAGGCAGATCTAACATGATATTTCTCTTACCCGACCATTCATCCATCTTGTCCATAAATAATTAGGGTAAATAAATTTTCTAATAGAAATAAGATCTGGGTGTCATGCAGATGGTGGAAGCGATAAGACTATGAAGTTACCGTTAGTTTCGTTGAGGGGCACCGCCCAAGGAACTGTTTCAGTAGTTTCGGTTACTGAGACTAACTCTAAAGCTCTAGCTCCTACCACGTTCTTTCTGTCCAGATGCAGGGTTTTATATTTGCCCTTTTTAGTTTTTATCTCTCAGTTTATTTTGTCCTTTTCCCCGCCATTTAACATTTTAACGTCCATTTCGATCCTTAGCCAGTTGCTTCACACGTCTTAACACTGCACTATAAACTTCAAAGAATAATTTCCGGAACAAATGAGTTGGAGTTGAATTACTATATTTAAAGTGGTCGAGTTGCTTGTTTCGTTGAGCGTCCAAAATGTCGATAAAACAATGCGATTGTGGGTTACCATACTTAATAGCATGCGATGTCAACTTTTTAGTTTTGCGTATCAGATTCAATTCGGATTCTACATTAAATTGAAGGTGATCGTACTCATAATAATTGTCCAGCGCGCGTTATTCGCGATTTATTCACCGCTCCTTCTTAAATAGTGTAACTTCATTTCTTCTCCTGGAGTGGGATTGAATTAATCGAGCTCGATCGTTAAACTTGTGTTTACGAACTCACAAATATAAACCTAGTTACCAAGATACCAAAATAGGACTTCATTTTACTTCTACTTTTATTTTCAGGGACGTATCTTTGATAGTTTGGTACGGCAATATTATTTATCCTTCAAAGGATTCATATTATTGAACTGTAAAATACAAATGTTACTGCCTAATTCTCGCTCTGGTCCAAGCGATTTTTCTGAGATGTAAGTGAGATGACTATTTTAAAATGAATTGACTGCTGGCCTTTTTCTGGCTATAGCTATAGCCTTCTTGTCAGTCTTAATTTCAAGTAACAGATCTCCTATTTCTTGGCACTTTGTGATAATAGTGATAATAGTGATCATAGCCCGTAATATTGTTAATCGTCCGCAATAAGTATTACCAATACCAGTTTGGTTTGAGTCACAATCAAAAAGAGATTGTGAGACTGTGAATAGTAATACATTGTTCTTGACATCACTTTAAAAAACTAGATTTTCCATTTTCATTGAGTCCTTTTAAATATATTCAAAAATGTCTCTGCATCAAGTTCAACACCAGAATTGACGTACAAACATTCCTTAGATGCTCTCCCGAAATGCAATATTTCTAAAGAAACCTCCTCCTATAGTTATATTCGTCTACCTCGATTGACGACAAGCATAATCAGCGTGAACTGTTTTCTCACCTCCAGCTCTCATCGTGCGATCCAACTGAAGATGTTTTCCTTTGAGTTGATGACTGGAAGCGTGTTTAATCTTTCATCGGCTTTAATTTGGTAAATTTCTGTCGTCTCTGGGTATGTTTTTACTGAACACTACGTCTTTGATCTTTTGTAACAGTAAGTTACAATGGTACATAAAAGTGAAGCGCTACTCCTTCTTGGAACTTCATATCACTCTCCGATTTGTATGTGCAGTCAAGGTGTTGGGATCTTTCATCCCTAAACAATTACCGTATAGTAGTGGGCTTCTCTTTCCTCCTAGTAGACACTGTTCCGTTTTTCAATATCTCGTTCAAGTTCATGAAGTTCAAACCTGACTTAAACGAAATCCCCTTAAACCTCACAACTTAATCCCGCCTAATGAACAAACATCCCATTCTGACTCTGATTTAAGTTCACTCCGTCAGCCAATTTGCAATCATTGGTGATAAAGATAAAGATAAATAGATTGAAGTGATTGAACAATCACATAATTGCTTTTGTATTTTTCCATATCCGCATAGAGCATAAATAATTAGACGTGCGAATAAATGTTTTCTAATTTCCTGCTATAGGTATACTCATCTATGATGCTTTTTAATGGGTGGATCTCATGAAATTGTTTTTAGGTTTATTCGAAGTTGTTGCCAAAAATGTATATGCTTTTCAATTGTGAGATTTTTGCAAATTTGCTACAGTGTGCTCATGCTCAACAACTTTGATTAAATTCAATTTTCCCTTCGACAAGGGTAATACAAAGCGATGAGTATGACTGGAGAAGACAACAATACTCATGTAGCAGCCCACATTCAAACTCAGGACATTCATTTGGATAGAACCTTTGGAACTGTATCGCTGCTGGCAGGTATTGACTCAGATTGACTCATATTCAGATATAATTCTAGTACTAGTAGTAGTTATACTATAATAGTATTATAGTATTACTCTTCTTATATATCTTCTATAAGTATTAACTGGATAAGTATAAACTGGATGATCCATAGTAGAGGTATATAGTTACTGTAAAGTAGTAAGATTATAAGCGCGATCTGGTCATTTTAGTTTTACACCCCTTGTACGTCTTTAGAGGCTGACTCTGAGTTTGACATATATAGATCAGTTGGAATTGACAGAATATATGGGACATTTACTATCTCTGCAGGTATAGACTGGTCTGATACCGATTTCATTAGGAAGACTTCGGCCCGATCTTGGCCTTCGTTAAACCTGATCTGCTGCAAATGTTGATTTTACGTGGAAAACTGTCTAATTCGACTAAAATTCGGATGTCTCAACATGATTGAATAATCTGATTTCAACAATTACAATAACATAATGTCTCGTTGATTAGATCTTTCAACTTTCTCGATTGGCTTTCAACTTTACCAATCATACGATATCCTATGATTTTTGCGTTTTATGTTATCCTCAGAGCATATGTTGTATGTGTTTTTTATTTGTATTTATTTAAATAATTATATCGCTGGCCAGTGGGACCGGGGAAAAACTTAAATGTTTACTTAACATAAATGTTTACTTTCGGTGGTTGAAATATTTGACATGATTATCTTGCATTACGGATTTAATCAATAAATTTTTGGAGGTCATTTCATCTCAATTAAATGAAACGATTCGAATTTCAGGATTAGTTGGGCTCATCGGAAATATTGTCATCCTGAAGATTCTCCTAAAACACCGCAAAAGTCTCTCAGCTAAAATCTTCCTAGCGATAGCTTACAACGACGTGATTACATCTCTGTTCGGGGCAATACCGTTCAGCATCCCCCGGCTGATACCCCACGAGGCTGGAGCTCTGGGTGTCCCTGCTCTCTGTAACCTGTGCGGATCTCTCCTGAACATAAGCGAGAGGTACTCTGTGTTCCTGATTGCTGTCCTGAGTGTGACCCGAGCATGTGCTCTGAAGTACCCCCTTCTTCACATCCGACAATACAGAGTTCTCATGCTCATGGCACTCTATCTCATCGTTCAAGTTTGTCTTGCTTGTCTTCCTTTCTTCAGGGGGAAGTCCTACTACTTTGATGAGGTCTACACAGTTTGCACTTGGACATTGGATGATATCATTGACTTTGACACGCAATATGTCTGGTACCAGGTCACCTACCATTTTCTCCTCTTCATCCCCTTCTTCCTACCCTCCATCTTCGTCGTGTCCAGCTGTGTGTTTTGTGTTCTGTCACTTCGCACCAGCATCGTCAATAACAATGATCAGAACAAAGCTAAAGCAAGCATGACAATTATTCTGTTCACCCTGACATACATAGTGCTCCATGTCCCAATATGGATATTCCTCTTTCTGTTCCTCGTCTCAGAACACGGTAAACTCTCAGTAGACTTCAGCAATAAACTCCCGCTATATCTATTTATATTCAGCTCCAAAGTAAGCGTCTTCATTAACGCTGCCCTTAATCCTCTGATATACATGGGCCGAACGAAGAGCATGAAGCATTCATTCAAAGAAGACGTCAAGACGGCTACAATCCGCCTCAGTCAGATCAGGCGGAGTATCGTAAGGAGGAAGACCACTAACACAGAGGCAGGGGTAGAACTCAGAAACCGTGCTCTAAAGGTAGTTAGCTACGCGGATGAGAATGCTCGAGTTTTTGACCAAGAGGATAATGCACTTATTGTTGTAAGTAAAGCTTGAACTGTCCAGCACAGCTAGTGAATCTTGAGCTACAGCTCTGATCCTCTGAGTAAAGAGAACAATGAACTCGAGGAATGACAATCATTTTTTGTTTTAATATTTTTAAATCAACCCTCTGATCTCATCAGACACGAGTTAGTAGGTCGACTCTGCCTGAAGTTTCAGATCAGATCTGAACTAACACTATTATAGGTGTTAGACTTAGAAAAACATACAGAATTACAGAGTAAGTTTTGCTTTATCGACCAGGTTTCTAATGGTCTGATCGAGATCAATTTACCAAATTTAACACGTCATTTATGATGTCATGGTTTAACTATATTAGAAGAGGTGCACTTGATAATAATGGTTTGAAAATTCCTTGTCGTATTCTTTGAAAGCTTATTTAATTTGTTCACATTTTAAGCGAGAAGATTGAGATAACAATTGATGTACAAAATCTGTCAAATTACAATTTGATAAAATATAATTATATTCACTCGATTATGAGCACCCGCTGAACGCCCTTAATTACAAGTACAACATACTGATTAATGAATCAAATTAAAAAGAATATAATAAATATTTGAAATAAAGGCCAAATTTACGCTGAGGTGTGAAATCTTATATATCAAACAATAAAATGGCTCACTTAATAATGATTTAGATAAAATTCTTATTTGACTAACGACTGGCTTGGCTTCTTGCCAAAAACAATAGGCGTACTTTCAGTTCTGCAGATCACGATGCAGACTGCAAGGTAAATTTAATGAATGGTTATATACTTTTTATAGATCCACATTTAAGCTCATTAAGTTCTGATATTAGAAACGTTATGTCCCATTTACAAATTGTAAATTTAAACGGCATAACGCATGCGCTCATCACACTAGTTTCTTAGAAATAAAGAAAGATTTCATGTTCATCATCAAGAAGCAGCCAGTAGAAATAACGGTAAGAGCAGTTATCGCGCCGTACCAAACTACTCGTGTACTTGTTAGATAGGATACTGTTCTGAACTGCTGCTCTCGCTCCTGGAAAATATTCTGCATTATGACGTAGTAGGAGCGTAGACCTTGTGCTTTAACGGAGAGAACCAAAAATTTTGCTAAAGAAATGTAAAATTATCTGAAAATGTTCGTCTTATTATGCTCGGTGAAAATTGTAAGATAGAAAGTACTTACTTTATAGTACTTCTGTTCCATTTTGATGTGTCTTAATTTTCTGAGAGTCCTCCCCAGAGAGGTGATGATGGCATCCTGAGTGTCCTCGATCTTCTCCTTCTCCTCGTCTTGGTATTGTCTAGTAACATCCAAGTATAGTTTCTGCAAGAGACGAATAGGTTTAGTAACATTTCGCCATTCCCATTTTTATCGATGATTAATAAAACATCCAAATCATATTAGCCCTTGGAATATCTGATAAGTCTTCAGGATATCCGATGTAATAAGTATTTTGTGAGGTTCATAAACGTCTCACCCCTGTGGACATTTCCCAGTCACTTCCAACTTTAGGTTGCATTTCAAAGCACCATTCATATTCACCATAGTCTTCTGCGAAGAAGTGTATTGCCCCAGCGCCATTATTCAGCTCCTGCAAGAATAAAGTCTTTCAAGGACAGTCCCTTCTTTGTTCTTATAAATAATGATAGTATTCAATTCTCATGGAGGCCGATAACCATAGCATAAAAGACAATACATATTTCCAATTTCGCCACCAACAACTTATAGGGTCTCCGTCAAATCATCATACTTAACGAACTTGTTCACGTCTTATAGATTCAGACCCTGACTCTGAGCCGTATTTTTTCTTGGAGATAAAGAGATAAAGTTTGGCATCTTTAGAGGGGTCCTGATCATACTCGTCTGTTTTGTCGTTAAACAGGTGCACCGACCACTTATCTGCGTGTTTGATTTATGTGTGATGTTCATATATTAATATAATATATAATATAATATTCATTATATAATATAATGTTCATATACATAGGACAATAGAATTGGTTCACAATCCCTATAGAATACCGGGCTGTGGATGAATATATGAATCTTCAGAAGAATCTATTTCATAATCATATGAGAAGATTCTTCCTAAGCTTCAGTATTTGCCTTGGTTAGAACTAATAGTAGGAGTGATAATCACGATAATCAAGCTGTCATTATCATCTAAACAACGTAGTGGAATGTAAACTTACAAGTTATCATGGTATGAACAACGTAGTGGAATGTATAAACTTACAAGTTATCATGGTGTTATCTGGAACATCTTCAACAAAGCATCTTCTCTCCCAAGTAGAAATCCTATTGTAAAGTGTGGAAACTTGCTGAATGAGGACAGAGACGAGGATTGATACCACAATCTGGTACCAAGATGCCATAGCTTGCTAGTTGTATTTTAAAGTGAGGGTCTGTGAGTTAGTGGTGACCATTTCTCAATATAGAGACATAGTCAAACAATTATCCTAGGTGGCTATTACCATGGTCTATTACCATGGTCTATTACAATGGCTATTGCCTTGGTCTTTATCTTAAACATTGCTTGAGCTAATTATATATATAGTCTCCAATCGAGATGCATTTATATCATTAAAACTTTTTATCGGAATCAATCATGAGAATAATGTTTTTTATGATTAAAATTATGAATTATGATATTTAAAACCGACTTCTGGTGATCGAAAATTGTAACTTTCGCAGCGAGTCAGTCTGACTGATAATATCAGTGATATTCATTTCACCAAAATATTTAAACTATCTTCTTGGCGATAAAGAAGGATCTAATGTTCATCATCAAGAAACAGCCAGTAGAAATAACGGTGAGAGCAGTTACCGCACCGTACCAAACTACACGTGTACTTGTTAGGTAGGATACTGTTCTGAACTGCTGCTCTCGCTCCTGTGATAATAATAATTTTGCAATTTAAAACACTGCTTTAAAGTTAAAAAATTATACTCAGCGGTGTAAAACACTAACTAAGAGTAGTCTAATTTAATAGGAAAACTCCAATTAATGATAATCACAGTGGAAACAATCATAACCTCCACGAAAACTAGGATAAAATGTTTTCTACATTCTAACTCTTGATCATGCAATTGAAGCAAATACGTTTTCAGATCTTTCTTAAAAATATCAGCAGTGTCTGATGATGTTAGTATTGTGGGGAGATTGTTGAAGATTTTACGGCCAATACAGCGAAAATTTCTGCGACTTCATGATAATATAAATTGTGGAACAATAAGCTTGAGTGTGTGTCCACGGTGTGCGTATCGAAACATGTCCTTCAAATGATCAGGAGCAAGTCCACTCAGATTTGTAATTGTATGTGCAAGAAAAGCAATCTTGAAAGCGATTCTCCTCTTGACTTTTAACCAATGAAGATTTTCCAGATCTTCACCAACATGGTCAGACTTGTATATTTATTGGTGACAGCTTTGTCGATAAGAAAATTATGCGACTCTGTGAGTCCTTATACAATTTACCATGTGCAAGTTTCAATGCTAATTATGCAATGATAGTGAAATGAGATCAATGATCAATATGCAATTTTGTTCACAGTTTTACCTTGTAATGCCTCTGCTCCATTTTCACATGCTTAGCTCTTCTGATAGATCTTCCAAGGGTACTCACGATACTTTCCTTGGTTTCTTCAATAAATTCTTGCTCGTCGTCTTGGTACTGCCTTGATGATTCTATGTAGAATCTCTACAAAGTAAAGTGGGATAGAAGTGTAGCTTTTGTTTTGGCGTTTTGGCTGTGTTTCTATCATAGCAAATTTGGAAATTAAAAATTTTGCATATCATTATGAAGATATCAGGGATTATGGAATAAATTCTTTAATCTCGAAGTTGAATTTTAATTGACAAGATGATTAAAAATTCTTAATATCTACTAACCGCTGTGGCAGCTCCAGCACTCATTTTTTGAGATGCGGACGGCTGCATTTCAAAGCACCATTCATACTGCCCATATTCTGCTGCGAAGTACTTAACTGTCCCAAATCCATTCGTAAGATGCTAAAAATAAAATTATGGTTATTGCGTTTTTATTTCAAAAAGTAAATTAGGCAGATGCAATTGCATATAAAATTGTTTGGGGAAATATCGTTGATCATCGATGACTCAGCGATGATCTTCGTAACTTATAATCATCATTAATAAGCGTTAATCATCAATAACCGGGAAAATTTTACCTTTGATTATCGATGATCAAAATTGATCACATCTGATCATTTATTACAGAATATGATCATCGTTTAATTTTTCCAATCATCGATAAATCATCGATGATTCATCCATGATCATTGATGTATTACGATCATGTATTATGATTCTAAAAGCAAAAAAGGTCCTCGTCGATGATTATTATTATCGACGATCCTCGATGATCGTAAAAAATAAACGATGATCATACTCTACAATTAATTATCATAAATTATCAATATTGATCATCGATGATCAACGGTAGAACTTTCCCGGTAATCGGTGATCAACGCTTATTAATGATGATCATAACCTTCGATGATCATCGCTGAGGCAGTAATGGTCAACACCGATGATATGATCTTAATCAATATGTCAATGTGATCATTGATCAGTCATCGATGATCAAAGACGTTTTCACAGAAACGTTGAAATGTATATGCCGATTAAAAATAATACCACGAATTTTGATATATTTGGCTATTTGCGCTTACTTGTTGGAATCTAATTTGACCAGCCATGTTGGCAGTTGCAGCATCCTCAGGGTCCTCATGAGATAGGGAATGTTTGCTGGCTATGGTGAGGTACATGTTCCCCTCTTTCGAGGGTTCCTCGTCCCAGCCACCTCTGTCCTCGTTAAACAAGTGTAGTGCCCAGTTGACTGATAGTTAATTGTAACTAATGAGAGATGATTGTATCGGCAAGCAAAGAATGACACTGATTTTCCATAAATTAATTGGTGGTTTAGCGACTAGCGTAACAATTTTCCAGTGATCAGTACTGGTTTTCTTCATGCAGTTGCAAAGCAGCTAAACCGTGCGGTTACGACGGCAATACACTGGCTTAAACCATTTGTACAACAAATTTATGCATAGGTTAAAAATTACATTTCAGTGGAACTGAAAATACATACCATACTCTAGATACAACAGTTCATGCAGTATGAGCCATGCCGACAGGACAAAATGACTTAATCCTAGTCTTACAAGTGATCATGGTGTTATCAGGGACATCTTCAATAAAACAACGTCGACTCCACAAGCCCAACTTTGTGTACAATGTGAAAGTTTCGTAGGGAAATAAGAGAAACAAACACAACTGTACCGCCAAACTCCAGATCGACATAATTACTTTTCCCCTGTACTTGTACTTGTAGAAAGTTTCTTAACGTTGTACTATTAACTTGGCCAGTGGCCATAAAAGTACAACGCACAAATCAATCTATAATTGAACAGAAAGCAATGTAGTAGTAAGCACAACACGAATATAATGAAAAAAGCAACGATCAACAAAATTTTAGAACAATTTGAACTGTAAAACTCGGGGTCGTTCGTTAAAACCGACAACAACTGTCTATGACTATACTCTATATGATAATTAGTCCATACGTGGTCTTTCATCCAGTAGGTTAAGAATACTTAACTAATACCCAAATATAAACACTAATACTGTACATTGTGATTGAGTTTGTAAAAGTTCGTTGTGAATAATAAACAATTAGTGCTTATCGCTACTACTTAAAATTAAATGCGACAAAATCAAATGGGAAGAAAAGTAGACAGAAAACACGTCCGAATTTAGAGGAGTAACTTGACCCAGGTTAATTATGATTGGTATTACACTCGGCTCAGAGCTGCTCTCAGTATAACACGTAGCATATAGCACACAATGCGAGCTGGAGAGGCTCGGCTAACAGGTGCATTGTAGCTTCTTCCTGGGTCATGTGACATTCTTTCTGCTCTGTGATTGGTCAATGTGTACAGTTCTCCTTCCTCATTGGATTATGTGTACAATCGGCCCCTGCGTGGACATTTATTGGCAGTTTCTTCTCGACAGAAGATAAGTCATTATCCCATATTTGGTTTAATTCATCAGTCCAACTCCAGGTGCTCTGTGAGGGTGAAGACTCAAATCAACTTCAAGGGAAAGAACTTACTGCATCCCACCTGAAAAGTTACGATATAGTGCTACTACTTTATAACTTGCAAAACATAACAACCTGATCAAGCCTGAGATTCTCATGAAAGTAGCAGCTTGCTTCAAATTCATGGCTTTGTCCGACCTTCATTCGAAGCGAATAAAAGATAAAATGTCGGTAGGGTGCGGGTTGTACAACTTCATGTGCTGTTGCAGCCTTTACCCTGCACCTGGAAGCGCTCCACGTTCTTATCTACATATTTATCTTAAATTTACGTTAATCCAATTGTGGTTCAAGTGGGAGAGGTCTTCATTTTGAGGAAGCTCAACATTTTATTCAGGGGTGCAGGTGTTAAGTGTGCATGGCTTCAATTTTTTCGCGTGTAGTGCTGCAGATAAATTGAACGAGCACTCGTGTGGATGTTTAAATAAGGGACAGGTTGTAATTTTGGCGGTATACATTAGGTAATTATCCAGGTGATAGTGCTCTAGCGCCAAGATTTTTAGCGTATCCTGATGTTTAGCCTTAGGTATTGGCCGTCGGAAGTCAATCCTCAGTTATTGATAATAGAGTCAAGGCCCGGCACATGTTATCATGACGGAAGCAAACCCAGTGTTTGTACTTACTAACCCTGCACATCCTTATCGTCTTGAACTTCTCTATTACAACATGAACAGATAACTAAAGTTAATTCTAAAAGCTTTCATTCAACTTATAAGTATAACGATTGTCTTTATATTATTCACTAGAGCTCATTGCTTAACAAGTTACTATAGGGCTCGATTCGATTGCCAAATAAGATACGACAAATAAGATGGCGAGATGCACTGTGTGGCGACACACACTGTATAGCAAACGGCGAACTCGGAGATTTTGCACTGTGTGGCGACACGCACTGAACAGCGACATACTATCTTCTATCCTTCACTCATATAATTCTTACACTAAATTTTGATCGTTTAGGTCTAATTTCTAGAAATGAAATACTCAAACCAAACATCTGGCACAATTCAGAAAGTCGAGAACTGTTGTGTAGCTGCTCGTCCTTCGGGCTGTTTCCTCATCATTATCTTTGTTATATCCTACAGTTGTCTTGTTAATGTTATCCAAGAGGGAGGAGTAGAGTGCTCGATTTTTTCCGGATAGAAGTCCATACGCTAGGGGGAATTGCCTGCCACTGTCGAAAATCCCGACAATCCCCAGTCATGAGTTGGCTGGTGATTCAAACAGGAAGGATCGTCGACGCTTTGCTGTAAATCCAGAGTAACAAAGGAGAAGAGGTTCACCAGAGGAAGCGTGGATGTATTCTGAAGGAAGGATCGATGAGATCTTCTAGCGAGCGAGGCCGAGGAGAGGTATGGTATTTCTTGTCGGTCTGTCTGGACAGTCGACACATCTTCTGAGCGTCTGTTTATAAAATGTACAAGCATGCTGTAAGACTAAGTCATCGTGACGTGACCCTGTTATGTTCTCATGTTCACTGATTGGAAAAACGAGAACAAGTTTATAGTCACTGTGAAGGAGAAGTGAAATTAATTAAGTTAATTTTTATTTAGGTCACATAATGCAGCGTCGTAATCATAGGTGTAAAAATAATGTTGATGCTAGGATGTTTCGATCACCTTATGTTATCAAATTAGTGTCGCGGTTAAAGGGTAGAAAGGGTAGAACTGTCGCGGTTCAGTCCCTGTCGCGGTAGTGTCTGTTGAGCGGACTGTTCCGCGACAATGTAAATTAGATTGTCGCGGTTTAGTCCGTGTCGCGGTAGTGTCTGTTGAGCGGACTGTTCCGCGACAAAGCTTCCTGACAACATCTGTCGCGGAAAATCAAGTGTCGCGGTACAGTCCGTGTCGCGGTACAGTCCGTTTACCGTTTCCTAGCTTGATTTTTAACAGATATTATTTTCTTTTACGTTTTTATAAAAATATTGCTGGTGATTGAAATCGAAATTTCGAAAAATTATTAAATTTCTGGAAGCTGGCAGATCTTTTGATTCATTTGGTCAGGAAGAAATTTCATGGATTTTATTAACATTAAGTGTAATTCTTTAAAAAGTTAAATTTACCCAATTTGCATGGGTGTTAGAGCTTTTTTCAGCCGGATAGATTCGAAATTTTCATGTATCGTACATTGAGCAAAAGTTCATAATTCTTTAAAATGAGGTCAAAGTCAGCTAAAATGGTCTCAGCATACGGAAATACGGGCTATCGACAAGTTTAAAACAAAATTTTAGCAGCAGGCTAGATTTTAGGAATTTTTGCTACAAAATAGCTTGTCTGTGATTCGAGACCATGCAAAAGGCTTCCGAGTATAAATTAATAATTATGAAGGTTAATTTATACAAAAATTTTAGAATTTCTGCATTATCAACGCTTTTCAAGTCAATAAAATCGGTTTAACAGATCAAAAGTTATGGTCGATTCAAAATTTGTGAATTTACACTATTTCTATTGTAAAACGCGCAAATCACGCATACTTTTGAACAACGACTGCATGCTATAGGTCTGGTCCAGGTCTCCTCTTTTCTTTTCTTTGGTGTAGCGATATCAGTTGATAACCACGTTGGTGCCGCCAACGCATCGTCCAGACACAATTGTGATTGTAGGAGTAGTTGCCGTGGTAACGTAAGGCCGTGAAATGACCACGTTGGTTGTATATTTATAGCTATACTATCGGATAATATCACTGGAATCTGACATCTCGAATCACTCAATCAGAACAGGTAATCACAACGAACAAGTAATCACAATGTCATATAGCACGTATTACTCAATCGTACGTATTACTCAATCGTCTCGAGAAAGGAGGTCACATCCCAGTGGGTCTCAACGCACCACATTTTGTGTCGCAGACTAGACTTATTAGATAAGGCATGATCTGATAGAGTAAAGAGCGGATCACATGTCGCCACAGAGTGCGTTACCTCCACTGTATAAGCGAATTGTCGCTGTTCAGTCATGTATGTCGCCAATACCAATACCAGACTCTCGCAGCTCAAAGCTGAACAAACGTTAAAATGATAGACGGATATAATTATCTAGTCAATTAGATTTATGATATGAATTATGGAAACTAAGGCGTCTTCATTGTATAGACAGCCAAGCTAGCCATTCATTATACAGCTAGTGGCAGCCATGGTTGCGCGCGCACGTACATACGTGCGCGCTGACGTCCTTTGAGGAAAAGCCGCAAAACTAGCAATCCGCCTAATTAAGTTATAATGGCCTACGTCACGGGATAAAAATAGGACGTGGAACGACAATCTGACGTGCAAGCAGTTTGCTACAACATACAGGCAACATTCAGGCCTACAATTAAAACGCAATGTTTGTATAAGTGTCATTTAGAACTTATCAAAAAGAACAAAATCGCATGCGCTATACATATAACTGATAACAAATACAAAACAGCATCAATATCTAGTTATGAATATTATAAATTTAATAACAGTATAAGCACAATAACGCAACTGCATGCACTATACAAACTGATTTTTTCCCGTATCTTGCCATTTGGGTCCGAAGGGCCCAAATGGCAAGATTGTTTTGATACGTTTTGTGCTCGTGCACAAAAAGTACAAAACAAGGGTTGGCGATCGACAGCGTAAATCGGGGTATTTTGAAATATTAGCTCAAAAAGTGTCCGTCCGTCCGTACGTCCGCGCGCACGTCCGCGCGCACGCTCCTTTATCAAACTTGATTATGTATACAAATACGATTATAGGTTTTAACTGCCTGAGGACGCATAATGGATTTCACATGTGCATCATGAAATGTATACATGATTGCCTTGCAACAACTTCAACAAGATGTACGATCAAACAATAACAAGTAAAAGTAAAGTCGATCAAAATTCTTTTAAAGTTAAGTTTAACTTTAATTGACTTTTGTCGAATGACAGATTAAGAGATGAATGTACCACGATTTTAATCCCAGCTCCGAACAAATCTTTAGCTTTTGAATGAATAATTCATGAAACACCATAAGCATAAAATCAACGCAGTATAAATAAATTATGAATACAGCACATACAATACAATAATAAAGACGTCATACAGAGTTAAGATATTTGAAACACACTATGCAAAGAACGTGCAATTGTGTTCAAACTTTGCGCGTGCAAATTTTCAAACATGGCTGCATCAAACGGCTGCATTAACAATAACTCGCGCGTCTGCTTTTACACGTGCCGATGCAGAACAATAATAA
>JH153665.1:245602-256214 GCA_000226015.1 Mnemiopsis leidyi | reverse complement strand
GTGCAAATTTTCAAACATGGCTGCATCAAACGGCTGCATTAACAATAACTCGCGCGTCTGCTTTTACACGTGCCGATGCAGAACAATAATAACTAACCGAAGTTATGTCTCGTAGGAGGTTGTTTTTTTTTCATTCCTCATTTCGCAAAGTTTAATGACAATAAGCGACGGCATGAAACGGGAAATTCAGCGGTCGCCTGACAAAGTTAAAGCGGCCGCAATTCTTGTTACTTATAGTCCCAGTAATCACGTGTAATTCCTCAGCCAGTCAGCCAAGAAACAGACTTTACCGAATTCTAACATAAGATTATCACTGATCACTTAGTAGCAGCTCAAATATATGAAAACGGTAGGAATATTTAAAACAAGTAACTTTCACAAATAAGCAAACAGAGATTAGAAACGAAAAGATTCGGATAAATAAGCAAATAAAAGCTGAGGGTAAATAATGAACATTTATTTATTATTATTTATAATATATTGTTATCAAATCTGTTAAGCCTATCGCAAACATCTAAAGAACAGTTGAACTAATAAAATATATATTCAAATTTTAAGCACTTTTCTTCATAAATGTGCCCAAAAGTATGGTCATTCAGCATATTCATTTCATAGTATGAACTTGATATGAATATGCGAGGTAATCAGACCGTAAACAATTAACTTGGGGTTAATGGGTTAACATAAGATATCACTATAAGCCACAATTACGAATCGAAAATTTAAAGGCCGTTTCCCTGCACAAAAAGCTATAAAATCCAATTCCCAAAATCACTTAACCAACCTCCCCCTGCCAAGTTTGATCATAAACCATGTTAATTCTGCTGAGGCCAAACTGGATACTGTCGCTGGCTTGAGGGCTCATCAGACTCATTGCACCACCTTCCATCCAAAGATAGCTCCCCGGAGTCCAAACATTTCCAAATCATTTTAACAAACTCGTAGAAAAGTGTATCATTATATCCCGCTTGTTTCGGGTTCACTCCTTCCATAAAACCAATATGTCCACCTTTCGCGGTAACGACGAAAGCTACGTTGGGGTTTCGTTCTGTCAGGTGAACAGGAATGGATTTCTCCGGCGAGAAAACATCGTCTGCAGCGTTGAGCGAGAGAAGGGGAATCTTGACGTGAAGGAGTTGTCTGTGGGGAGAGAGCATATCCCAATACTCCTCGACAGTGCTGTACCCATGCTGTGGAGCGACGTACTTCTTGTGTATTTCCTGAACTGTCCTACACTTTAGTACCTCCTCCGTGTCTATTCCTTGTTCTTCAAACATTTCCTTGTTTTCCACAATAACCTCTTTGTATCGATGTGTCAGATACAGGTTAAATATCATGTTTGAAGGTTTACTCAAACTTTTCACACTTTCAAATATGCACCAGCCAGTACTCTGTACCATTGCAGCAGCGATGTTAGCTTCAAAACCGTAAGTGGCTAGATAATGAACCAGGGTAATACCACCCATACTGGTCCCCTCAGCTATGATGGGAGCTCGAGGATACCTCTCTTTTATCCTACAAACTGCTAATCTAAGATCCTCCTTGTTGTGAAAGCCGTCATATGTCATTGGGGTGTTAAGAGGGGTGCCTCCTGCACCACGGTTCAGAAATATCACAGATCTCAGTCCGATAGCACGGAGATTAGTTATCCAGTTGAGTAGATAACTTTCCTGACTGTGCCCAGCTACCCCAGGTATCAACAAACAGATGGGCACGGTGTCAGAGTAGTTTTCAGGCTCTTCAACCGGCCAGTCCAGGGCTGCCGTGCCACCGTCCGCTAATCTGATCAACTCTCTCCTGTACTCGACGTAGGGTTTAGCTTTGAGAAAGAACCTCATGAGGGTCATGCTGTGTGTTCCGGTACACCAGGGAGTAGGGTAGTACCGCCGGTACAGGGACGGTACATCCGCCTGGAGGTGCGATCTGAAGATACCGTGGGAGATGTACGTCATTGGTTTACGCACCGCAAATATGTAGTAGTGTATGGAGTACGCTACAAGCGCGAGGACGAAGATTTGGAAGTACCATGGTATTGCATATATCCATACCACCATCCTGTAATTGTAAATATCAATCGGAAAATCATTGATAAAGTATTGGTTATTAAACTCCCCTGTAGTGGAAATGTTACATTTATCACAAGAATTAAGTTAGAGATTTCAAGTGTGTTTACTTGGGGACGGTGGAATTATTGCAGAGTGGAGATTCTACGTGGCCACGATAACATAGTACCATTGTACGTTAAGGGCAAGTCACATTATGATCGATTTTGACATGCACAAGGCAATGTACAAGTTAAGAGCTGAGAGGCTGATATGGGTAATAGGGATCGACACAAAAGAGCGCTCAATTAGGGCTTTTATATAAAGATATAAATTAAAATCAGTAAAAAGCCTTAAGATCTGATTGAATTGTTACGAGTATATTTTCTTGAAAACAAATGAAACAAAAGACTGTCTTCAAAATTGACCATTATTAAAATGGAACAATAAACAGGGGCTATATGAAAAGCTGTATTAAAAATAAACAGTCGCTAAATACCACTGCACGAAATAGGGATCTAAAATTTTGAGGTATAATGATACGATCGAATCCGGTGACCGACGTTTAAGAACCTGCCAATCCTGGTTCCCACGGGGTCACATTACACGATGTAATTAGTGACGTGATCCTAGTTCTGAATATCAATATATATTTGGAAAGTTAGAACAAGTTATAGGTGTCACGTGGCGTCAGAATTTGATATAAACGCCCAGTAAGCTATAACGTCCTGAGGCTTGAGTCTAACCTGAGCTGAACTTGAAAAGGACATGAGCCCTGTCCAAAAGGGGTCGACAGCATGTAGAGGGAGCCCTTAGAGGGGTCAGACCGAATTTCAACATAGCCTAAGCCACAGAACGTGATGAAATCTACCTGAAATTTTCAAATCTCTATCTCTTTCCGTTTGGGCCCCAACAAGTTTGCAAAAAAGTGTCGTAGGGAGTCGAGTCGGGGTGGGGAGGACTAAATCCCGGACTTAAACTTGACGAAAAATTGATTGACAATTGCCAAAAATCTTCAGGTTGGTAAGGGTATTTTCTGGGGTGGTTGCCACCACCCTAATAAGTGGACTAGCGTACAGCAATAACACAGCATTACTTTTCATGCTTGTTGCACAAAGCGGATCGAGTGCTTAAAATTGTACAATTAAAATACTTATCCCATAAACACATAAAAATTAATTTCATTTCTTAAGTTTTAACAATAACGAAACTCATAAGAGTTTTGTCACGTTGGCATATTAACAGAAGCATTTAGGGCTGTACTGCATATGATATATGCATATTGCATAACAAACACATACAATAACTAACTGGATGTTTGATGTACCTACATTACAGAAGGAATAAAGATGTGAGTTATCAATACTACGCTTTTCCAGGCAAACTAAAAACAGAACTATAATGGGCAATGGCTGGAGCTGTCAGCTCTCACCATTTTAATTATCCATTTATCAGTAATAATTTAAGTCGCTATAGTTTAAAAATCCTACTTTAGAGTGAAAGTAAATTTGAGCCATGATCATTTAGGGAAAACAATCGCCAAGTTTTAATAATGCGTGAACGACCCAAAATGATGTAAAATATAGCTAGACAAAAGACGCCAAGAAACTTAGGTACACGTTGATGTAAAAATAAGCGGCTAGCCTTTTAAATCCTGACTCAATTTAACAACTTCTACAGATCTGAAGCAGAGTTCAGGTCAGGCAAACTCTGAATTAACAAAATATAGAAAAGTACAAAACTGGTTATAGTTACAAATATAAATACAAAAGTTAAAAAAGTTTCGAGTACTAGGTTAACAATGAATAATACCGCTTCGTTCTTTTATCCTGTGCTGCAATGTATTTCTAAGAATTAATGCTTATTAAACATTGAAAATTTTTCCAAAACCTACATAAACTTAGAGGGTGTTGTACTTGAAATGACAAAAAGGTGAACCTAAACTCTATGTAAAACTAGTTGTGAAATTTTGGAAACGGGAAGATTGGATCTGTAAAATTACTGTAGTTATAAATCATGAAATCGGGTTTATACTTTTTATACAGTAAATCTATCAATTGTTGGGGGACTTTTATAAATTGATCTTTAGCAAACAAAGTAGACCGTTCAGTTCTAGGATCACTGGAGGAGTCATAGGGTCCCGGAACAGAGATGTCAGGAACCTCTTTAAAGTGAGTGAAAATCTCATTAGACTGTTCTTTGGCATGTTCTAAAGATCCTATAAAATCGAACAAAACATTTGAAAGGTCGAGCATTTGGTATTGAGGACGAAAATGAGCATTTATTTCATCAGACTTGTCATATGCAAGGTGATATAGGAATTCCAAGAAAGTGGGTCTCAACCCATTCTCCAAAACATCTTCAATTTCTATGTTTTCATCACGATACTTTTTTTAGTATCTGCATGGCAACTTTTCCCTTCTGCCATTTTACAGCTCGGCTTGAACTGAACTTGTCATTGTAGCCAGACGCCATACGGGTCCAAGGATTACGTATAACTGTATATGTATACTTGGTGCTTAAAAAACTGCGGCTGTATTTGCGTCTATAAACTGTATTTGCCATATTCAGTCTATTGATGATGTAGTGAACTTTGGGATCGGGAACAGCCTCATCAAACATTCCCTCAACCTTCAGAAGAGTAAACTTCCAATTTGTGCAGCCTGATTTTGGTATTCCAGTGTAAATGATATCAGCTCTTGGCGAATAATAAGATTTTAGGAGAGTCAACGGTTTCGCCCGATACCAATTGGATTTTCTGGGATTTGGCAATCTTAAAGAACTTAGCACAGCAAGAACGTTTTCATGGACCCACTTCTGATCAGGAACTGATGGATATTCCTCTGCTGAGAGCCCATGATTGGCCGATTGATATGCTATTTTTTCTTCACTGTATGTAGAGTTTTTGTAAGCTTCATTTACAATTTTAAGGGCATTATCATTATAACCGACAGTTCCTTGTGTCCATGCTGCTCCCAATACACTTTCAGTGCTGGCTTCTGTGAACAAAAAGTTGGTTGTAGTATCTGCATCGTTTGAATTGCGAGAGCCAGATATGAATCTGTTACCAGTACTGGTTGACACAGACACTGGTTCTTGTGAGATCAAATTAACAGATTCAAAGTTTAGGTATATGTACCCAGTAATACCAATCACTGCAAGAAATAAAACGATCGTGATAAATTTTGCCATATCATTTAGTTCTTTGGATGACCCTTTCTTCCTGGAAGATGTTTGTTAGAACTTAGAACATGAAGAAATAGGTCCTTCATACCTATATAAGTCCAAAGTTCCTGATATTAAAATAAGAACTAGCATTAGCTGAGGGGTTACACCTACTCGCTATTTTAATACTTTCAATAACTATTATTAAATAAATAATTTGAGTGTCCTGATGACAGCGTACTAACCCAGAAATATCTTGATCAGTTTCCATTAAATCTTTTGTCTTTCACTTTAGTCAAGAGGAGAACAACAAAAACACAGTTGAACTTACTCACTATCATAAATATGAATAGAAGTGTTTATGTGTACTATAAATCTGTCTGAGATTTAGACAAGGGATTGGTAAAGCTGCTTAGATCATTATCAAAGAAGCTAGCCATATCAAAAAACAAAGATAACCATTTAATGATATAAATGGAAGGAAGTCTCTAGAATGAAGAACACATTTAATTGATATTGAACGTAAATAAATGTCATGATCTTGTGACGGTTGAGTGAACAAGTAGCAAGCTTCTAAGTTCAGGATAGCTTGTAGCAGGCAACGCCTGAACTTAATTATGCTTCTTCAGATTCACACAAGTGCAAGACTCACACAAGTGCAAGAAAGCAGTTAGATAAATCATCCTAGGCATGTGACCCCAATAACAATTATCATCCAGTGATTCTGTTGCACCAGTTAGTACAGCTCCCCATCTAACCCTTACCACGAAGTCTTGAGCAGTGGGCTGAGCATCAAAGACCCTCACCCCATGACTAGGCAGCACCGGAATTAGAACTCACAACCTCTCTATTATGAACATGAAATTGACTTTCTGACCAACTGGGCTACCTAGCTGTTAAGTGAACAAGAAAAACCCTACATTCTTCTTTAGAATCCAATTTCGAAGTACTACATTATCTTCAGCCCAATGAATGTAATTTACAGTTGTAAATGTAATTTACAGTTTCAAATATTGTTACAGTTTCAATTAAGACAGTTTTTTTATTCACTCAGTCACACTAAGAGTATAATGAGAATTTACCTTAGATTTTTAATCATTTCAATATGCAACTCTTAGACAGTGCCTGACTCAGTCAGGCTGACTGAACTAACAAGTTAAAACCATTTCAGGTCCAATACCACATACAGTTCAGAAAAAGCACATTTTGTATCTAACAGATCAAGAAAACATTAAACAAGACATTCCCTTAGATTTGCTGGTTTGTTTGATGTCAAAATTTGGAGCTCTGTTATCAGATTATTTTAACTGTGAGTGTAAGTAAAAGGGTGGCTTATGCAATGTCATAATGTAGTTAGTCAGTTGCTTAGTCCTTATTGGACCTTTTCTGCAGGGGTGTCTTCATTAGTGGCATAGGATGGCATAATGTTGTGTCATGTGTGCTGAGAACTAACCCCTTGCTGACACACCCTTGCCATCAATAGCCAAATTAAGGCAGCTGCCGGTCTTTATCCAGGTCTGGTCGAAATTGTATAACACTGCATAATTGTAAGGTAAAACATGAAAGGTAGAACATGAAACATGGAACTGTTCGCCGCATTTACTGAGTCTTATGACCCAGTAAATGCCTGCCGCAGGCGGAAAAATTCGAAGATTTTTGCAAATAGAATGGCCTAGAAGCAATTTGGTGATAAAGGCAAATATCAACTTGACAGTCTTTAATTATTGATGTAAGTTGAATTGTAGTAAGTTATTGTAACTGCCTATACCTACAATAGATGGTCGCTTTTAAGTATCGCATCGATAAATACAGTTATATGCAAATAGGAACATAATTTCAAAATGATTGCTGAAAACTTGGCAGCTTGTCGATTATCGATATGACTAGCTGTATTGAACTAATATTTCTAATCAAATTGTTGCATTGAAAACAATTTTGTGGAATATTTATGTACACATTAATATCTAGAGATAGAAAATTCTAGCATCAAAAAGCTAATCAGGCCTCGATCAAGACTTTAATTCACGTTTTTTTATTGGGACGTAAGGATTTCTATTTTGATTTTTAATCCTAAATTAATTATTTGAGAAGAATAATTTGAGAATTAAGCCCAACGATGACCTGAATTCAATTATTTCCTGTTGGAGTTGAAGGGACATCTTTGGTGTAGTATAAATTTAATGTGTGAAATCGAATCAACAAATTCCGAATTAAGATTACAAATTTTTAAAATTCCTTGAGCAACTTTTGTCCAACTCACGCGAATTGCACATCAAATGAGTTCAAGGACCTCAAACAGATATATTCAGAGCAAGAAAAAGCAAAGAAAGGTGCATACGAAGAAAGGGTTGTACAAGCAGAGAAAGGATCTTTTGTGCCCCTCATATTTACCACATCTGGAGGAATGGGTCCACTATGCAATGTTTTTATCAAACAACTGGTGGAAAAATTGGTGTATTATAAAAACGAGAGAACAAGTATCATGAAAAATCATGTGAGGACAAGACTTAGATTTGCAATACTCAAGAGCACCGTCATCGCATTACGAGGGGCAAGGGGGAAGGATCGCCTCCATGAAACTGGCTTAGATGATGTGTCACTAGGTCTCGTCCCAAATTATAGGACTTATGATATACCATAGAAACAGTTGCGAAAGGAGATAAGAATGTTGTAACGGGAACAGTTTTTTGTATTTGTATTTGTATTTGTATTTGTATTTGTATTTGTATTTGTATTTGTATTTGTATTTGTATTTGTATTACTTTTGTCCAACCTAAAATTTAATTTAGACCATAAATTAGAGGCACTTATCTGTAGGGGTGGTTTTTCTAGAGCTTTTCACACACTGCTATAAGGAAAACACAAAATTTGAAGAAACACAAAATTTAAGAAAAACACAAAATAACGTGACTACTTAACTTAACTTAATAGGTATTTTTTATTCTGCACGCTTGATTAATTTGGTTGACCCAGCTGATTGTGCACCTGAGACAATCACCTAAATTGGATAGCAAATGTTTATCAAAAAGAACTTATAAACTAGAAATTTCATTTGAAAGGCGGGCAGTGTCACATGAATGAGCAAGGCTACTAAAGCTAGCTAAAGAAAACATATATGATCTTAACTGTTCATTTAATTACTATTCCTTAGAAGTTGAGCCTTGAGCCTTGAATGGACTGCAAAAAAGAAGATCATTATCCTTTTTCGCTAGGCTTAAAGGTGGTCATTTCATCATTTAATGGATTATTCTGCTTCATATAGCATTTTGGTACACTTACAGGCTGTTGGACTACATACAAATAAGCGTAGTTTGGATAATTAATTTAGGCTACAATCCTTCAATTAACTTTTACTAAGTATGAAGAGTATTGACAAACAGCTTTCCCAATTTATCCCAAATGATAGTTAGTTGTTTGGGCTATAAGTTCTATCAAAAACCACACAGCCTCAATTCTGTTCTTAAAAAGCAGGAGTTTAACATGCAGAAACACAGCACTGGCAGTGCGGCACCTCAGAAGGGATTGGGCTATACTCGTGGAGATTTTGGGTTTGCATTAGTAGAAAGGCTATGGGATACAGTGTTTCTTATAAGGAGTGTTCATAAGGAATGCTGATAAGGAATGGGTTCACTGCTGGAGAAAACTGTAAACATGGATGGTTCAGCCGTCCCTCATGTTATCTCAGAGTTTAGTCCTAAGGGCCTGATATAAAATGGTTCGTTGTGTCTACAGATAAAGCGAGGTTATGGCTTGAGTGCAGTGGAAAGTGGCAAATTTCAGTCGCAATCACAACGCGTGATGTGAAATGAGTACCGCCGGGGATTACACTAGTTGTCAATAAGGGGCCCTCAGTGACAAAAAGGCACCCCCAATTGGTTCCCCTGGTATAAGGGCTAACTGGGAGCAATTCATGAAAATGTGGCGGAAAAATGTAAAGAAATAGTGCTGCTATTAAACTTGGCAATTCCTGCAGTTAATCTTGCAAAATTGTCCAATATTTATATGACAAATTGGCGCCCCCTTATGATGGCAGCCTCCAGGGCTGTCAGGGCATTGTTATGCCCCTGGTACTAGCAATTTGACAATATGCCTTTGTCTCTGGTCTCTTGTACATTCAAGTTAAGATCCTAGAATTTAATGAAGTTCAAATCATTCCGTTTGGCCAAAAACAAATTATCAAATTTAAATCTCTTTAATCAACGAAATAAATTGTAAACAAAGTTAAAAGTCTAATTGGTGACAAGATCGACACTAATTTTAGGACAGTTCTGCCAAAAGATGTTAGCATGCACTGCAAGAGGCAGAGATTTAGGACCATTATGCTTTTGGCTAACAAAGACGCTTATTTTAACCCCAATACAGCACTAGATTTTCAATGGTAGTGAATATTGTAAAATTATAAAGTTTTAGCTAAGCATGTCGATCAAAGCAGATGAGTCTCTAACGATCCACAGCTACATACCCATAAACCTACTATCATAGATTGCACAAACACATCCTGAGGTTATGCTAGCAGCTAGGTAGGGTGTTAGAAGTTTTTTAATTTGTCGGAGAAACAAAGGAAGGTGCAAGGCAAATAATAAATACAGCTGATTTGATTTGAAACTTGCATCGAAGTATATTTTGTATTTTAGTTTACTCTTGTGTGCATTTTGGCCCATGTTGAAGTCATGAAGGCCTTTTTATAACCCTAGAGGTAGGCAGGGGAACAGGTGTTAACTTCTGTTCTGTTATACTCTATAGTGTTATAAGTGCAATCATAAGAACTTAGATGCATCATAAATTTAACTTATCTAATCATGGCTGCAGATTATCATTTGAGATAGACTTTTTAGTTACCGAGAAATTTTCTTTAGTTTGCTTTTAGAGGCGAAACTTTACTATGAGCCCCCTAGTCATTGTTTGACATTTTACTTTTTGGGGGCGGAGCTCCAGAAAATTTTTTTAAATTTGTTGCAATTAAGGAAAAATTGAGCTTTGCTGTTTCGTTCGGGGGGCGAAGCCCCCTAAAATTTTAAGAAAATCAAGATTAATTAGTCTCAGATAACGAATCTGGCAATAAAGGAAAGGATTTACTTCGTTATTTTGTTATCAGGAGAAGCCCCCGATATTTTGGAAATGGAAACTGCAGGCTGCAATTATGTGGCGGATAAAAGTAAGGCTATAATAATTTCAATTCTATTCTAGAGGTGGAGCCCCAGAAAATTTTAGGAAATCATGATTTATTTGTCTCAAGAAACGAATCTGGCAATAAAGGGAACAGCTGATCTTCGTTATTATGTATGTTTTCGGCTGAAGCCCGGTTTTTTTTTTAAAACTACAGGCAACGGGCTACAATTTTGGAACGGCTAAAGCGTATCATTTCAATCTAAAATTCTAGGGGTAACCATCATCATAATTTTGTA
>JH153665.1:192864-223866 GCA_000226015.1 Mnemiopsis leidyi | reverse complement strand
AGAGAGAGAGAGAGAGAGAGAGAGAGAGAGAGAGAGGGGGGGGGAGAGAGAGTAAGCTTGTGCAGACTGTTCAGGCTGAGAGCAACTCTAGATAGACTGGTTATTTAGCTCTCAGCACCTGGTATTCATGGAAAGTCCTGATAACAGGACCAAGTCCGGATCTTAGTCGCCTCAAGCTCCAATCTAGACCCTGTCTAATGGCCCAGAATGTTCCTTATCGAGATACATGTAGCGACCATCGACACGTTGAATTTATGTCCCTTGCCGGTGATCACATAGAATGTTGACAACTTGACCTTTATTTTCTACGAATCTAGCTTTCGAGCATCTGAAATCTGGAGGACTTATTTCGACTACTTAGTAAAGATGAGCACAATGACCGAGGACCGAGGTCTCTTAAAGAGGGCAGCCTTTGATGCCCTGAGATATCTAATAACATAGGAAATTCCTCTTGTCTAGCGGACTCAGTGCTAACAGGAAATTGGAAACAATGCTGCTAACTGAAACATTTAACTGACTTTCAAATCAGTGTAGCTGATTGTTGTGAGGACAACACAGAAATGGAAAAACAATAACTTAAACGTCTCGTTGTCTGACCAGGAATATTATACCGATCAATGAGAGACTCATCAATACCGTCAAACATTCCATGTCGTGAATTATTGACACAGAAGAAGTGCCCGTGGGATTTCCCTTAATGTATTGTTAAAAGAATCGAATAGTTCTATGCGGCATAATATGCTGAAAATAAATTTTTTACGTAAACTTTGTTGAAAGTTTATAAGTTATAGGTAACTTGCTTTATCAGAAATTGGAAATTTGCCTCTCACTAGATTGTGTAGTTACGTAACTAGAGTCTTGTCATTCATCACCGAGTTCATGATAAGAATCACACATTCGTCTGGAAGGAAATCAAATCATTGAGTTGATACTAACACGGGGTCTAATTCAGGGTCCATATCCTGAAACAATGGGACCCCAGTATCGAACTTGTTACAATATACCCTGTGTGTAAATTAGAGAGGGAGAGAGCAGTCAGAAATTGTTATCAGTCTGAAAATTCATTGCTGAATAAATTGATTAGTCGGGGTTGTAGCAGTCCCTAAATGAGAGTCCTGACTCCAGAGAGTGTACCGGCTTGCTCTCTGAGAGAGTCCAAGTGTTTCGTCGTCTACCTAGGATCGTCAGAAGTTTAGCTTATCTAGGAGTAAGGGATGAGAGAACTCAAATTGGAATAAATAGTACTTATAATAATACTAAGCAACGAGCAAAAGTATATCACATTTAACACTTCCAAAATGTCAAGACGGATTCCGATCCTGACACTGAACCTCAACAATTGCAGGTGTTCCACTAAAGATGGTCTGGAGCAGTACCACGCGCTCTGGCACCAACACGAATGTCCCACGTTTGCGGTAAACACATGCGAGGGCATCAAGACAGACACCACGCCGCGTCGCCAGGACTTGTCCATGTCCTCCGGCCCGACACGCGTCACTGACCCAAACTCCGTCACTGACCATCCTAGTGAGTATTAGTAGTCAATTATTAGACGCAGGCTATAATAAAAAGTACTAAAATATCATAAGTCAAGATTGTCGCCAGGATTTGGGACCTGGTTAGAGCACCTCATATTAATTAAAACTTGAGTACATTTTCGTAATCATATTGTTGATGATTAAATGCTTGCATCGCGCCAGTTTTCTGGTGGGAGTAGCTCATGTGATGCTTAGCTTTGTGTCCATCAATACTTACAATAAAATGCCTCTTAGGAATCGTCTTACGTTGACGTACTTGTTTAATAAACCTACCTACTTAGATTTCGTATTCAATTCTTACACCCCATCTGAATAATATGTAACTCCTTTTGACAAGTCCCCTGATTTAACGTTCCATAATAATTGACGATAGAACAATAAAATGCCATTCCTGTTCAATCGAGTCTAAGCTAAGTGTCGGGTGTACAATGTTGCCATCTTACTCTGCTGCAGCTTTACAATGTTACAATAAATCTTAGGTTCTGCGAATATGCCAATACTGTTGGTCCAGAATTAGCACATAAGAGGTCGCAGCACTCAGACTCTAAGATGAGTTAGTAAGTTAAAAGAAAGATGTGTATTACATAATTTCTAATATGTCTATATTTCAGTTATCATTCCCCCGTTTAACGAGACCATGTTGAACCCGGTTCCAGTACCGGACAAATCTGAAGAAGAAGAAAAAGAAGAAAATAAGAAGCCCCATGACAGCACCAGCATGACGATTATAACTACGATCAGCATCACGGCAGTGTGCATCGCTGCAATCCTTGTTATATCGGCCCTCCTCATCCTCAAGTTAAGGAAACCCGTCCTCAGTCCCATAAAACTGGAGGAAATCAAGTCCTGCAACGATCAGAACGGATCCAGAACTTTTACCGAGCAAAACAATAGTCAGTCGTACCCAGAGTACCATTTCGTCATGTCCGAAGACCATGACCACACAGTGTCAGTAGTGGTGTGAAACTCGCGTGCGCACCGTGCACGTTCCGTGATCAGTTGCACGTGCGTGCGAGCAATTTGATTGTGAGCGGTTTCTGTGCACGTTCAGCAATCAGGCACATTTAAGTTTGGCCTAAGCCAAGTGGTCTGATACAATGACCTGTGCACGTCCGGTGATCAGTCGCACTTGTCGTGAAAGGTGGGGTGTTTTTACAAATTTCTGCAAATCTTGGACTTTTTGAAGTCCCTTTGTTAATTAAATATCTTTTGCTGTATAAATTGGTTACTATATAGCTGATATATGTATTTCTATGTTAAGATTGACGGAACTTGAAGCTCACCTTCACACCCTCTGACTTTTGTACGAATTTTTTAATGGCCAGCTCTGTGTTCTAGTTTCCTTGTGAAAACATGGCTTGCAAGTGCGGGGATCTAACTTTATACGTAAACAGAATATCATGTATCTCTCTTTGGGGTCGAGAGGGCAAGTGATGGAAACCCGATAAGAAACTGAGCTTGTTATTTTCAAGGCTTCGGCATGCTTCAATAATGTGCTGCCTGGCATTAATGTTGTTAAATCCTAACATCCTAGTATCATTTATATAAGTGTAAGGACTTTGTGTCGAATTTTTGGCGATGCCCAAGGCCTCAATAACCCATCATTTGTCACTCTTTCTCAAGCGAATTTTATGAGGCATCATCACACACTTGGAAATTCATCTTCCGTCTGGCACATTGTTATCAACCTAGAGCACATTTTTTGCACCTATTTAGCACTAGAAGTCATCATTCTGGAATTCTTCACCATACCATATTGGTCGGTAGTAGGCCACACTTGTCACGATCCCAAAAAGACTTAAATTTAATTCTGAGATTGTGACCAAGATCTGACGTACAAATGAGATGAGTTTATTCCTGCAAGAAAATCTTTTTAACCTGTTTTAAACCTTGAAAGAGACAAATTTCTTAACTGCATGAACATTTTTAATCAAAGACAGAGATGAGTGCAATCTTTTCTGGGATAGTGAACTTGACATTTATGCAGGTTTCTACTAATTTTGTTACCTTTTCAATTAGCCATCTTTAGGAAAAAGTTGGCTTCAGTTCTTTCCCCAATCATAGATCTGCAATTAAATACGACTAGACTTTGTGACAAAGAAAATTATGACTTTATCTATACTCTGTACATAACAATTCTCTGACGTGTGATGTTAAAATTTTTAAATTTTAGGACCCGAGATTGATACCTAGCGCTAGTCTATATAATTTCTTTAGCAATTTTTTAAATTTTTTGAAGATAAATAATTTGTGTAGTAGCTTTGGGTATGTTGTATTAATTTCGCTCGTCTTCCCGAGTGCAAGGCCAGTGTACAAACGATACAAAAACACGTGTCACTAAAATGCACTTCTATCTAGCCGGACAAATATATATAATTATATTATATGTTACGTTTCTTTTACACAGTTCTATCCCTATATACATTCAATATTCAATGTAGTATGTACTACTGCGAATGTGTACACCTTATACTACCAACAGCAAGTTTTTCTTCCGTCTTTACTCTTTAGGCATTATTTTCACCGAAAGAGGGACGTATCTTGATAGAAAGTTGCGATATAAAATATTGCGAGTTTTTCTTTTAAACAACATAGAACTTATGAGATGTTTTATGAACTAAATTAAAGTTAGAATATAGAAAGTTGCTAACAGTTAAGGACGGCAGTTATCAATTTACTGCAAGGTGATTGGCTGGACTGTTATCACGTTTGTGTGTGTATGTGTCAAGTGTATTACTGACACAACTTTTTAAGATATTCGCAGTAAAACGGTTGAGTTGCTCAAATTTGATATTATGAACCAGTTCTGAAGATATAAACTACTGGTCTGTGTTTTTAGTTTTATTCTCTAAATATTTATTGTATTATCTCCGAATTGAAAATTGTGATTTATGACCTTGTTGCTTTGTCCCACTGTGGAACTACTGTTTTAACATCGCTTTTCACTTCTACATCAAATCATTTTTATGGACAAGATGAACCAGGTAGTATTTTAACTCCAACCACGGGCAATTCCTTTACAATGCAATGCAGATTTCATCCATAAATAATACAGAAATCATTTTTAAATTCCATTTCAGTATAAAAATTGAAGAGCTGGAAGCTGAGAACAGCTCAACCCGAGATTTCAGTGGGTAGAACGTTGGTAATTAAGAAAATAATTGGTACACAAACTCTCGGAAGAGGTCGTAATGTACGATGACAAAAGTGGGCTTAACGCACCCGGGTCCTATTCCAGAAATCGCAGATAACAGAGCCACTTATATACAACATTAGATATTCATTTGATTAGGTAATATTACTCGAATTTCAACACCTAAGAATAGGGTGTAGGAGATAAAGTCTCGGTCTTGGTCCTCCTCGCAGACAGAGAAGGAAGGAGAGTGAGAGAGAGAGTTAGGAGAGGAGTCTCCCTCTGCTAGGCTGACACAATTAATTATTAATGATCGTGTAGTGCTTGGATGTTGACGCAGCCCGAGGCAATGGTCAAATACCATGATGTCCTAACATTTACATCCCTAGTACTATTCCTAATCGATCTCCAAGACTAACCCTTTCATTTTGCGTCATCAAATCTTATCAAAGCAGGTGCCGTCACATGAAAACGGCTATAAGTTGCGGCGGTGGGGCAAGCATTGCCATCCTTCAGGTGTTTAGCCTACATTAACTCTTATCTGAAGTGAATTATTAGGGGCCCACAACCACTTGGGGGTGTGTGCTGAATAATGATGAGCCCTAATGTCAAATACCGAACTATTAGAAACCTCTAAACGTCTGTAAAATTCCAGGGTGACAGTATCTTAGAGGTACTTTGTGAGCGCTAACTTCCTGCATATTGGGGGATTTTTTTGGCAATTACATACCACGGCTGCCATTTCGACTGGATTTTGTTAAAAATTTCCCTCCCCTCTTCTTCCTACCCCTTTTGTACCCATATACTAGGTTAATAAAACGTTGAATTTAACCCAAGTGCTTAGTCCAACTCCTCCCCTTTGACTATTACTGTTTACCCTCTACCTTCAGAATGCGTTTTGGTTCAATTAGCAGTGTATTAATAACGCCGGAGATTAAAGCAGCATCCCCTTATATTTGTATGTAATTAATGAGGAAGACAGATTTGCCGTTAGCCATTAAAGTATAATAATCATATTAGACTAATCTTAGATCTGTCGTTGGCTAAAAGTAAGATGCAGAATATAATGTTTAACTTAACTAACTCACTACCCTTGTCTCCGCTGGTCAATATTTAAGACTAAAACATGTGACAATTCAATAGTTTTGTGTTTTAGAGGACCTCTATAAACACAGAGAACAAGAATCTTTTGGAAATCCCACAACTTTTCTTTGCAACTCCAAAATTTAACATCTTGCCATGTGTCATTAATTACCCTTTTCTCGCCAATATGGGCCACATTTCACAGCCGTACTGAGTAGCATGGCATTTTTCTCAAGGTTAATATTCGATGAAATAACTTTGTTGTAGACAGTGCCACACCCGTGACGTCCACTTCAGGTCAACACGAGGAACAAACAAATAAATGTGCCGGTAACGCCGGGGTACTGATACCACTTCATTAAGATGGGAAGGTGAGGTGAGTATCTCAGTATAAATACACTTAGTTCCTAAATTAGACTGAACCCAGGATTCTTCTGAGCACGATCCGGCTATGTGGGTCGTTGGTTAGAGCGGCAATCTAGCCTGGTGCTTTGAATTGGCGGTCGTGTGGACTGAATGTGGGGTCTTCGAGAAAACCCTCTGTCTGACATACCAGTGTGATACTTGGTATCTCACTGACTTACTCAGGAAGATTCCCTACAATTACTGACTAGCCTAATGAATATTGATTGAGTGTGTTCAATAACTTATTTATTACTGTTAATGGCCGTGATCTCGCTCCAAGTCTATCGCATCTATTCACCGAACCTAAACCAACCACCCCTAGCCCCATTGTTTCAGACCTATTCTGTCCGATAATCTAGAGAGTGGGATCCTCTGCAATCGGCGGGAAATCGGCGTGTAATTAGCGGTAAACGAGTGGTTAACTGTGCAGGCTGGACGTGTCGATTGTAAATTGGGAACTTTCAATAGAACGAAGTCAAATGCTGTATGGTGAACGATTCGTGCCGGGCGACGCTACTCTAATTTGTAACGATTCAGTACCCGCCGACCTTCATCTTGAGGATTCTGGGGAATCTTTACAGTCTGTCCATGTAGCAGATCTTAGGAATCTTGGGGAGAACTTTTTAGGGGACCTAGTTAGCGCAACTTGTAGCCTCACTGTAAAATTGAATCGGGAGATAATTCAGCGTATTGTCAAATAACTTCATTGATCCTGTGTGTGCCTTTGAAATCGACTTTCAAGTGGATTGGAACAGTAGCTTATGAGTTGACTCAAGGAAAACGTTCTTATGAAATTATCTTACAATCAAGTTTAGTGTAGCCGTGGATTCCAAGCTTTAATTAAAATCATACGACCGATCAACACTTTCTACACTGTGTTTATTGGTTATTCGAACCGGTCTCTACAACCTAGAAAAAAGTAAATACTGAAAAAGACGCTGATGTCACCCTTGGTGATGTTTCCCATCAGTTACACCCGTAAATTTTTTTAAATGACCCGGGATTTTCCAAAAAAAGGTTGCATGACTTGGGTCGAATGCAGTGACTCAGCGGAATAGCACAAAATGGAAGTTTTCCGATAAAATTAGCTGCTACTTATTACAGCTCCAATAATCTATAATGATAAAACCAAAATGTTTAACGTTCTATTATTGGTCTGCTATTGAAAGATATTTTTATTTGAAAAAAAACCCGGCGATAAAAACGTGTAAATTTTGCAGCCGTCTCGTACAACCTTCCCGTATTAAAGTAACTCTGAGCATACAAACAGACACAGTTACCACTGGTGCTTGGGGCGGCTGAGTCAGCATGTTCTGTCTATAATTTCTCTAACAAATAACACAACTCATGAGCCGGCCCCCTCTCCATGGCGAAATTCAAATATGATAATACGGCAGTAGGGCCATCATGGTACTGGTTTATTCATCCTACAAGAGGTATTATTATACTCTCACATAACTGCAACAATGAGGCAGTAAGTTTATACCATGCCTTTAGGCTAGCCTCATATCAGGGAGTCTGGCAACTGGGCACCTATACCTACCTCTTACAGGCGGTGTATCTTATAATCTGCATAATGATTACACGCAGTCTGTGTAACTGTCTTTTCTAAAGGCTCAGCTAAGTAGCTGCTACATTGTGTGCTCCCTCCAGTCAATAGAAACATCTCTGAAGGGTTTATCGTGAGGATGATTTACACAATACACCTGGCTTGGAGGGGTCTGTTTGGGTTTGTATGTTCTATGTGTGTAATCATGGTAATGTGTATGTGTGCGTGCGTTCGTTCGTGCGTGTGTATATTTGTGTGCGTACATTCGTTCGTGCGTGTGTGTATTTATGTGTCTGTGTCTGTGTGTCTTTGTGTGTGCCTGTGTATGTGTCTGTGAATGTGTGTCTGTGTATGTGTATCTGTGTGCTTCTGGGTGTGTTACACTGTCTAGTTAGGAGTTTTAGCAGAAGTAAGAATTTTACCCAGACAATAGATATTAATGATCTTGATTTCTCCCCAGTTTTCTACCCAGCTATAACAGAATAGCCACTCTTGTGTAACAAATCATGTAAAGCAGGGAGTCATGCAGGGACAGTCCACCTTGCTATCGCTGATACATAAATGCAGGTCCATTGTATCCCTAAACTACTAGACACGCATAACAGGCTGATGCATGCAGGTCACCGCGCATATCTGCCTATAATATGCGCTGTGTCCGAAGTACCCTAATAGGGTAATTGTTACGTTTATAATAAGGTAAGAGTAATGTTGCGCTGAACCGCTACAATAGCCAATGTGTCCTACGCTCTGCCTACTCAGAAGATCTACTTAGTGGTTATCTAGGGATCTTGTGTAAATTTCGAAGCGGTTATATGTTGCATGAATTTGCCTATATTTGGCAAATGAGACACGTCTGAAATAATGAAGTGACAAGTCTTTACACGATGTATCGTCCTCTCGGTCGCAACCTCCCTACCTGAAATTGAAACTGTAATGTGAACGGACAGGTTAACGTGTGTAAATTAGTTAAGTGTAGCACTTCGCCCCACCGAGCCTGCAGGTAAAGCTTTAAAACCAATTTGTTGTCGTGTTGTGGTAATTGCAAGCTAGGCAAGCACTGTATCCTTCCCTTCTGGGGTAGCCTAATGAACTGATTCTCTTGTCACAAAATTCTGGCAACAGTTAAGCCCTGCTAGAATGATATCCTTCTAGTCCATCAAGTCAGACTGATATGATAGGTCATAAACCCTTAATGCTGCGTTCTGCGTAACTTTCAGGCAAGAAAGTCCTCCTAACGGTCTATAATTATATAGCCAGGAATAAGCTTCACGAAATATAACGAAGTTAAACAGTCCTCCAAAAGCCGATATGATATACCAATATTGGAGATCTAATTACTGGGAGCTGGAGATTGCGAGAGAGCGCTCGAAGCATTATTAGAGACGTCAACCTCAGGAGACTGAAACTTGCAATGTAAGGAGTGTGGAGGGTGAAACCTTACAACAGTAACTCTGACAGACTAGTCTTTGTGTACGAACACACCAGCGTTATACCTTCCTAGACTGTCCGTGTAGACTTGATATTCAATTAGCCGGACCCTAATGGAGACTTATTTATCCCTAAATGATGTACGGGTGCATATTTTCCATACTTTTGCATGGCACGTCGTGCTTACCGTTCCCAGATACAATTAGGAAGCGTCAACAAACGGACTTTCTATAACCCTCTCTCCTGTACTTCAGGGGAAGGATCGTTTTGCTCTGGACAAAGCCGACAAAATGATCTCATGATCTTGGTGCTGGGATTCCACGGGTGCATCCGTTAAACAATAAAATATCGGACTTCAGAACATCTTCTCAATGTATGGGTTCCTTTTTACTTTCTAAAGTTTCCCTTCCGCTTTTAAGGCTAACTGAAAACATACGATCCGTGAGAGGTAGATCAGGATACGGAGATTCTCCCTGTCCTGTTGTGGGAATCCCCATTAAACTCCGGCTCTACACGCTCCCGGGTGTATGTCATGTGACTTGAGATGGGCACACAGGGGCACCATGTTTAGCTTCTCTGAGTGTGTGTCAGATGACTTGAGATAGGCACACAGGGGCACCATGTTTAGCTTCTCTGAGTGTGTGTCAGATGACTTGAGATGTTCTAGCTTATCCTGTCAATACGTAAGGGGTAATCATGCAAATGTCACAAGCTCTCTCTACCGCACCGATCTGAGGGTGGTGGTAGCGTTGAGAGCATCTGGCACCAAGTAGTCGGTAATTGGGCAAAGTGCCTGCTCTTTCAACGATCTGGTCGCTCTCCTAGATCACGGACTTCTTTTCGGATCGGCCAGAGAATCCTGGACATGTTGAAAGAATGTGATGTATATGGAACATTAATCGGAGAGGATAGCCCTTAGGAAGCCACACTGGCTGGTCGGTGAGCATTTAAAAAACGACGTTTAAATGAGCTATAGCGTGTATGGTTAGTTCTCATTGGCGCACGAATAGTTACCATATCTGCAAAGCTATTCAGCCGCAGTCATAAATAGTTTAACAAGTGTATATGTGGGACAGGACCTAATTTACCCTGAGGTCGCTGATTTTAAAACTTCAGTAAGTATCACTCGCTCACGTATGCAACAAGTGTTTAAATGCTGCGCGCGTTCACTTTACGGAGCGCGCGAATACAGATACGATATGAAAAGTGTTGATGGCAAACATAATAAAATCTAATTATTCCATTTAGGTCAAATTTCATGCAGACATGTGTCTGAGCGACACATTCACATGGTTTCGTAGCAGTCATGTCTGATGACTGGCAGCTGGACGCTTCATTTTATTCAGTTATTCGACCAGCCGATACTTCTACATTTTCTCATGTAACCAAGACCTTGTGGGACATGCCTGTTCCCAGGCGAATCCTATTTTGTAAGTTTGTCATAACACTGCCTTATTGCCGGCTAATCAGCATGTTTTCGTTATTATTTACAGCGCTAAATACTTTCTAATAATGTAATGGGGAACCAAGTTACACGCATATTTTGATATGAAGTAAAATGTAAATTCTACACCAATACATTTACACAGTTTCGATAACAGGGCATAACGTATGGCTACTAAAATTCTGTTTTATAAAGGCTTCTCTGTATCAAAATTACCCAAACTGTTCACTTCTTGGTAAAACCTTCAGAAAAAAAAAAATTAAAAGAGAACTCAATTAAGACTAGCTCAAACATGATTAAGCCAATTATTTTAAGTGCCACGGCCGATAACATCTGAAACTGAATCTGACAGATACATGCGCTGATAATCAATTCTTCAAATTTTTATCTAACTATGAACTTCAGAAATAAAACATTAAATATTCAGTTGCGAATAAAGCTTGAAAAATCATCACTTTATTTAAAGCGTAACATAAAAAATTAATTTCTTCTTTATTGCATTTTTCTGCAAAGATAACATAAACACAATTATAATGGCAAAGGAATAATATACACATGAATACAAATAGGTGGGGCTTCGCAGCAAACTCATCGTTTAAATGCAACACCGATTTTCGAGAGTCCAACACGAAAAACAAAACTATCTGAATCTATCACCGGAACGTCGAAAGCCAGGAAAACCCAGGACAAATTCTGATCGTACAGTAACGCAATTTCGCAACTTCTCATTCAAGTCCCCTATAATCTTAACGAAACAGATCTGAATTTCATCTCCCTGTCCCGGAAGTAAAAGAATGCAGCACACGTGTCAGCAGCACACGTGAATAAACCGTTTTGTCGCGCCACGGGGGGATCGCTTCGGTCTTGTGATGCTTTGTACATTGTTGACAGATAAATTCTACATTTCGCTATCTGTTACTAGTGATAACTTCTCATATCAGTCCTGAAAAGATAAAAACAGTTAACTAAGTCAAATTCCCATGCAATTAGCGAATAATCCGGCTATCCTATCACGGCAAACTTTGGGTGTAATACTGGGAGGTAGGGGAAAGAGTTTTAGAAATCATAGATAATGATACATTTACGGTAAAACTCTATGTACTCAAGATCTGGTAATCTTATGATTTGATAGATTTCTAAATACTCTGAAAATATGAGATAAAAATTTAAGTGAAATAACAACTAGGTGGTGCTTAAAGTGCCCAAATATCAACAAGATTACCCTATCTGTACTTCTGTATAATCTCACGGGCCAGCCTTAAAGAGTTTTCCCTCCTTAACATGGAACTCTGGTCAGAGGCTGACGATCTTCTTGACGAGTTATGAGGGGAGGTCGAGTAACCTTTGTCTGTCGGTCGGTCTGTCCGGGTATTAGTGGATTGAGGTTTAGGCTTCGGTTTCACTTTACATGAATCTTCTTGGAGCTGATCCAAGCTAGATAGAGATTGATCCATGGAGCTTTTCCGTTTAGAGCTTCTCCGTTTGGTCTGTTCCAGAGAAGCACATCTAGGAGGAGGTTCTGGGAGAGTACCGCAAGTCTCCAGTATGGGACGGCGGTAGTTAGATTTTTCTGAGAGCGACCTCTCTGAAGAGAGGGATTGATTTGATCTCCGCAAATATGAATCAGTCACGCAGGACGGTGATCGGTCTGATCGAAAAGAGGATCTTTTTGATGGCGATTTCTTTTCCAGGAAAAATCTTCGGTCTAAAGAATCCCGTCTTTCTCTTGGTCTAACCGTACTATCCGAGAACCTAGATCTACTTTCGATGGAGGGCCTCCTGCTTGCACTAGATCGATCAAGGTCGGATAATTCTTGGGTCAGCCGGTCAAGTTTTTCACGTCTGTCGGACAAAATCTTTTCAAGGGAAGTGCGACGGTCTGTCAGTCTGTTAGAGAGGGTAGGAGATCGGTTTCCGCGGGTCGGAGTAAAGTTGTAGTCTCGAGACTTTAGTATCTGTCTACCAGTCTGTCTGTCAGTCGGTCTATCGGTTTGTCTGTCAGTCGGTCTATCAGTTTGTCTGTCGGACAAAGAATTTTAACACCACAATCACGTTGACACATACTCTAATTTTATGCTATCTCTTTATAAACCAGTCCTAAAATAGTACAAACTTTTAAAGAGCCTAGATAAGTTCTCACTTCGACTGTCGTTCTCGTTGTTGCCACTTTTTCATGATGTCCGCGGCAGAGGGCGTGTCGTTAATAATGCCGGGGGATGGGGGCTCCTGCTAATAAAATCACATAAACATCGCGATCTTTTCAGAAAATACACGCACATTTACAGGGTTAACATTACACAATCCTTACTTTATGTACACTTTATGTAACATGCGGCACAGTAAATAACACAAGATGTTGTAGAGCACGCGTAACAAAAAGTCTAAGGAAGAAGAAGAGAAGCACCTGTCGAGGGGAGTATTGTCGAGGTGATCTGTAAGGTCGGCTGGAGGGAGGGGAGGGGGCTGCCGGTGGGGTGCCGTATCCTGAGGACGGCGGCGGTGCAGCCTCCAGACCTCGGGGTGCCTAGCAAGAAAAAAGGGTGCAAGACAGAACGGGTAAAAGTAGGCATACGACAAGACGCATTCCACACATAGTGATAAAACAATAAACTTGCTTCTGCTGCACAGTCCGTCATGCAAAGGGCGAATTTTTAGAGTTAGTGTTGCTAAAATGAAAAATAGAAAAATAGAAACTCACATTGTAGTTGACAGGTTTTTGTGGATTTACGACGTACACATTCTTTTCAGGACCATCTAAATCAAGGTCCATCGCTAAGTCATCCGTCATTCGAGCCACGTCCTGAAAAACAGTCATTTCACCATAAAGTGATCAACTTTTTTTTAACATGAAGTGATCATGAACACTTCTCTTTTTTTAACATAAAGTGATCATGAACACCTCTTTGTTCGTGGGCGAGCGATTTTTAATTATGTAATGGTGGAGGTCGTTTAGGGTGAAAAATTTACAAAATCGACCTAATTTTCATACACATTTTCTGCTGCACTTACAGATCGAAATGTGATTACGGTGGCGACTTTTTCCTCGGGCGAGTCGCTGGAATCAGAATCTGGACAATCTAAATACACTGCCTTCCTTCGCTCTTCATGCACTGGAGTACATCTAAAACGCCCCGCTGCAAAATCAGAACCTTTAATTCGATTCGGTCCTAATTTCGCTAATTCTTCGGGTGGGCCTTTGTTCCGATTGACTTGAATGGTATGAAAGCTGTTTTTGAATTTCAGTCCTACAGGATCATTCTCGAAGGCATGTGCACCAGAAAATAAAACTGGGAAACTCTGACAAGTCTTAATGCTGTTTTTGTACCGAGGCACATCGGCATTATTCGGTGACCAGGAGTTGATATTGAATCGAGGACTTGAGGGTCGGTGTTGCTCTTCATAACTGATTTGGTCATCAACATCGTCTAGGGGTTGGGAGAGAGAGTCTAAACTCTGTCTCAGCCGAAGAGTTAAACTTCTGATATCCTTATCAAGTTTATCCTGTTCGTTATGATTCCATGCTTGGGGATCAAAGCTGTGACTTGTGTTAAGAGTTCCCCGTTTTGGGCTAGTGCTGGTCTGCAGAGGGGATCTGGGGCTGTAAAATCGGGTACTCGCTGCTCTCCTGGAATTACGATCAAACACAGAACCGTTGGTTTCCACGGGAGCGTGCTGATCAGCAAAGTATGTACCCTCAACGTGTCCCCTTCCGAGAGGCGAGCTATTTACGGCCGGTTTAGGGTCTGTATTGTCGCTAAAGAATCTCGGCCTCTCTCTCTTTTTGGCGGGAAGAGGATCTTCCAGCCTAATTATTCCTGGTGAACGGGGGTGAAAGCCATCAGGATTTGCAGAACCAGAAATACTTCCCGACTGCTGGGTATCACTGCCTAATCGCGGTCTGGCTGCTCTCCGGAATGTCAAAGTACGTTGAAATATAGAACCCTCCTTGTCGTCCCTGTGTACGGGGGAAGAACTACCACAGCGGTGCGATTCTCGGAGTATTGAATTAACCGCTCCTTCCCAGTGGTTTCTAGTCGAGGCCTGGGCACTCACAAGAGGTGCACCGATCAGGGGGTCGTCATCTAGAAATTGAAGTGGTGACCAGGCAAGACTAAGTTTAGTGGGACTCTGGGTCCTGGCCCACTGATCATACTGGTGGTCAACGTCAGGTGTGGGAGAGTATCGTTTTTCTCTGGAAGGAGAAGAGCAGATTTTACTAGGAGTATCGGAGCTGTTTAAGGAGGGGAAGTCTTTATCGTGCACGAGTTTCTTTATCCTGGTTTTCAAGTCATCATTTTCACTAAACTGCCGTTCTGGAAAATATTTTGCAGACACCGGCGATCTGACTAATTGGTCATTATTTCTTTTACACCGGTCATAGTCATCATACCTAAAATCACAAAATTCATCGTTTTTATTGGCATCTTTACCGTTACTAGTCCAGTTTTCATACGACGTTTGTCTGTCCAGCCGTAGATTGAGTTTTACTGGACGACCGTGGCCTGGAGAGGTTGACAAGTCACCTTCCTCATTTCGGTCATCAATTCTGAAAGGCGAATAATGCGGCTGATTGCAGACTGGCGAGAGAAGATCTGAATCACAAGTACTCCAGGTGTGCTTCATCGTCTCTGGTGAAGCAAGGTTATACGAGGCGTCTAGAAAATTTGTCGGATTAGCGAAGGAAGTCGGTTCAAACCGAGAATTCTCGTTTATTTGCCGACTATAGGACATATTGGAGTACACTGATTCGAGACTCAATCCTCTTACTAAGGTGAAGTGATCCTGAGCTCCTCGGTTTTCATTTCTGTGCTCCAAACTAGGATGTCTGGACCGTAGAAGACTCCCACAAGATCCCAAATCCAGGCCTAAACGTCTCCATGGGTCACTGACAGGGGAGACATCGCTGTGCCCTGGAGCTGAGGCTGGCCAAAGTTGGCTCAAAAAGTCAGCAGAGCTATTTTGAAATCTTTCGTTTCTTGGTGGGGCGACTTTTCTGTGGTGATCTACACGTTTGTCTCTCATTAAAGCTACCGACCTAAGCAAACAAGCAACATCTAAAATCTAAATGGTGGCGATTGGTGATGCCATGATCGGATGTTTTGAAGTAACGAAAACAATGTATTTACATGTATCGGTAGAGTCAAATGTACACATTAGTTATGTCATGTTTTACACTGTGATGTCTACTATAAAAAACACACATCTGTATCAAGTCAATGGGTGGTCCTATATCGCACGCTAGATTAGATTGCCAAAACGAGTTTGAAAAGTTTACGCTGGTGCAATATATCCCGTTATTCACGAAGCCATAAGCCACACCCTCGCTTGGCTCTTGAAAACGTTCTTATAGCAGTTTAATTTATTCGCGCGATAATAAGTTAGATAGCTTGTCATAGCAATACGCATTCAAAGCGTTTCTGAGCGTTGGTCATTAAACTTGCCTCTGGACCAATTTGACCATGATTTCGTCAGTATTTGGCAAGAAAGTAAGTCCAGTGAACGCAATTAAGGCAATCAAGCCACACGGTCGCAGGTTTCTGTCCAATTCTTTGAATTCCACTGTCCTTAGTAGTGAATTTAAATGAAGTGCAACCGATTGTTTTTAATCTCTACCTGAGTCAGACGGTCAAGTTCCAACCATTCGTCGTCCAAGTTGTACTGACTTTTCTGAAATATTGCTCACGTAAGCCAAGGAGTATAGTATGGGTCTTGGCTCGAGGCTGGTATATTTCTAAGCCTTATATCGTTATGTCGTCTATTGCGAGATTTACAGATAAATTGACAGATGAATTATGAAAGTAACATTTAAAGTTATATAAGCAATAGAAAGGAAGAGGGTGCTGCTCTTTGAAACATGCAGCAAGCTTTTTTTCAGTACAAGCCACTTTTGTGCCAAAACTGCTAGTTTCAGATTTTTTCAATACGAGCCACTTTTGTGTCAAAACTGCTAGTTTCAGATTTGAGTTCCGATGTTATAATTTTTACATTAGACAGTAGACACATATCGTTAGTTAAGTAAACTCCTTTAAGTTTAACATACTTCCTGTTTACAATTTACAGTGTACTCTTAGTAAATCAAAGGTTAATGTCTTTACGGGAACGCTAAGTTTCCTATAACGTATGAGACGTTCAATAGATAGTTACGCGTTTTTCGGTCAAGGGTCACAAATACTTGGTATCATGTGATAGCATGGCGGAAAATTGATTGGTCGTATCTAACTTCTCATTGGTCAATCACTGTCATATGGTACCTAAAATTTGTGATACCTCCGAAGATAAACCCCGTTATTACGAAAATTCAGAAATGTTTATCTCTTAAATAGTTAACATTTTGCCATTTTTAAAGGTTTTAAATTTATTTTACTACGCCGACAAACTATTTATTGTAAAGAATATTTCGAGTTATCACAGATTTCACCGAAAACACGTACCATACCATGACACGACATATACATCAACATTAGTACAGTCAATATGTAGCCTGCAAGAACGTACTCAGGAATGAGCAGCAGCCTAGCATTATACAGGTACAAATTCGTAGACACCTGCTCGACATTTATGTAATCTGACGTGATGAGGTGCGACTTGCAGCTGACCTTGCAGACATAGTCCTAGGTACATCTATAGGCCGGGTAGATAGCGTTACGTTTACACGAGATGTTATCTTGAGTTAGCAGTGATGCGTACTGGTTAGTGATTACTTAAACAGTCTAAATATTACCCTGGCGTCAGTGCCAGGTTACTGTTAGTGTCGGTATTGGCACGGTTATTGGTTACCCTGCCACAATAGGTTGCTGATGTATGTTGTAGTTGATATTATCCATGTTCTGTTATTCCTTTATTTCACAGCAAAAGTCCATTTTCATCATGTTTACTCAGATTTTTAACGAGATCCTCAACAAGTGAGTTAAGAAAAAATGAAAAGGGCCATCATACGTGAAATATTTCTGTAATGTATCAAGAGCAGCTCAGCACGTTAAACTTCCAGTACTCCTGTTTTCGTGTGTACACACACAGACACACACACACACACAGACACACACACACACACACAACTAACATCTTCACCTTAACACACAACTCTACACTGGTCACTGGTACACAGCTGTTTCACTATACCTATATTCACTACTCGTCCTTTTCCGATACTTTCCTCCCCGAGCTCGGTAGTGCTAGTAGTATATTAAGTTTTCCTCTACTTGTTTTACGTACAGTTCCATTATCGGCCATTAGGTTTTCTTTTTGTTCATACCCGAAATAGCGGTGCAAAGCAAGTATAGTGTTGTAAAGAAAGACATATTGCTGTACTAGGCCTTAAACTATAAGGTAATCACGTGACATTTGCCTTTAATCGCTGTAGCTGTTGTTGTTTGTGTCTGAAAACCGGTGCCAGAAAGAAACTGGCTGCGGGAGAGCCAAATAAGATAAAACGTGTGCGATGAGAGGCCACAACGATTGCCTTAGGCTGCCAGGCAGTGCAAATCATGGTCGCCTATCATCGCCGCCAAGAGTGTCAGCAACTTTTCAAGCTGCTTTTACCACACTGGCTTGGTAGAAACGCTGTGTACATTCTTGGAATACCTAGTTAGCTATGTCCTGCTGTATTTCTCTTGGTCAGTCCGTGTGTTGGAGCTTTATGGTATTTATATTGTGTCCATTCCATTGCTGCCTCCTGACTGGGTCCACATAAGTTGAAACACACGCAGTGTCACCGTACAAGGTCTAAAGAAATAAGGGAGGAACAGGCAGTGTATCACAAGGTAAGTGTAGGTACCCACCCCTAGGTACAAATCCTGTAGGTACCGGTCCTGTAGGTACCGGTCCTGTAGGTACCGGTCCTGTATGTACCGGTCCTGTAGGTACCGGTCCTGTAAGTACCGGTCCTGTAGGTACCGGTCCTGTAGGTACCGGTCCTGTAGGTACCGGTCTTCATATAGCGTACTTTTAGGTACCGGTCTTCAGATAGCGTACCTTTAGGTACCGGTCTTCAGATAGCGTACCTTTAGGTACCGGTCTTCAGATAGCGTACCTGGACGTAGCGCAATGGCCAGCATTTAGTTTTATAGCCCGCAATTATAACAGCATGATTTTTGCTGTTTACGTAACGCATCTACAACAATGAAGTCTATAGTAAGCATTAACAGTGACGCTAGCACTGCTGAGTACAGATCTTCGCAGTCCCACAAAGAATACCTTGTATCACTACTTTCGGACTATGGCTTGTGGAGTGTGATTAGCGATCGTTCATAGCGTCCCACGTCAGCAAATGAGAATTTAATTTCTGTGATGTGCGGTGGGAGTTTGAGGCAATGCTTACGTACATCTGGATAATGATGATAACGATTTGTGTTCAGAATTTGTGGGTCCACGAGGGTAGGATATTGAATTATGTTTATCGTAAGCAATAAGCAATCATTCAACTTAAGGATCCATCTTATATCTAGACATAACATAAATTCGAGCGATTAAGGGAAATCATTTTCCATCCCGTCTTTGTTTGACTTTTTAAACAACCGTAGAATAGTTTATATCGATAAATGAAATAGCAACAGGTTTTAGTAAAAGATAAAGTTCTATATTACTAGTTACCAGAGTGTAAGATTTTGTTTTTTCCCAACAAAGCGATGCAGAAAGTTAGCTAAGAAAAGATGAAATATTTTTGTTAAGGGAAATTCTGAGAGACGCTGTCGAGCTGAAGATAAGTTAAAATGGCCGAGGAGCTGACTAGTACAGACAGTAGGCTAGCTAAGAAGACAGCAGGGCTAAGAGATGACCACAAAACCCACGTTTTGAGACCAGGTTTGACCGTAATACTGATCTTCAACTCGACCGGTCGGTCGTGGTCGATAATTTGGACATTTTCTCTGAAAAAGTGATCTCGTCCCAATGCAACTTGGAGATATTATCGTCGTCGCCTTGTTTTTTTTGTAATTTTTCGATGTTCACAGTTGAAAATTGGTAACTTATATAGTTACATAATTCTACTTACATCATGCCAAGGTAACTTTTCCTCGTTTTCCTCGTTAAACTTGCTCTTAACTTTGTCTGCCTCCGGCTGTTTTCTGAAAAGGCGACCTTTCTTACCTCGTATAGGATAAAAGTACGTTGATATTCTTTTATTGGACAAAATCTCATTTTTATTCGCTATTTGATTGGTATAGTTAGATTCAATAATTAAGACGCGATTTCGAAAGTTCCCTGTCGTACTGCGATGTATCGTTCTATCCAGCTGTAAATCTAATATTATGGTATCCCAGGAGGGCAGCTGCTTTTTGTTGAATAAAGGCCGACAATCGTAAATCCACATCGGAACTTAAAGAGGCACTAATGATCCGGCCAGTGCAATTGTTCGACTTGTCCTACGGAGATCAAATGTATTATGTAGAGCTTATGTAATGCTATCATAGTGGACACTGCCTAGATACTTGACTTTATTATCTTATTCTGTTGTTTTTATTTTGATCCTCTTTCAGCTTCATGAATTTCAAGATTTTCTTAGATCTTTTTTAGATGTTTTTGACCGTTTTAGTAGCATAAAGACCGACAAATTTTGTTCGATAAAGAGTTATTCTCTAAAGGCGTTTACAAAGTTTAAATATCAGACCTCTCCAAAATAGGATTCTAACAGCTTTTCACTATTCTAACCTGTTTCCATTGACAAGGGTAGGTTTAGGAGGAACTATTGGTGCTTGAGCTCTGACGTCGTCGATCGTGTCATATTGAACGACTGGCACCTCGTTCTGAATACGGTTTAGTTATTGACAACTAGCAGAACGAGCAAAACTGTCTTCGTCTTTCTAGAGTTTTAAGTGCACTAACATTGGTTTGTTGGTCTTCCGTCATGAGTGTTTGTGTTAGTTGTTAGAGCTTCTAATTACTATAAATTACATAATTTGTCTGTTTTTAAATCTCCTACGCTAACGACGTTTGTAACTAACCGTATTTGAAGGAATAGGAGAAGCAGATTTAGCTCGGTTGCTGTCTACAGTTAGTTCAGGTTCTGTCTTGGTGGGCAAGACTGGCTTAGCGTGGAGTGGAGGCCGGGGTTTTACCACCGAGGTATACAGGGGAATTTCTTTTTCCGGCTCTTGGTAGGAAGGTGGGGGTGGCTGAGGTGGTTAGGGTCAGTTTTCATAAAAATTATAGTACTAGCGTACATTAGATTGTTATCATTGGACTCATGCAACCAAACCAAGGCCAACTGAACAAAATTATTTGCATTTATAGAGTTTAAAGCATCCTTGAAATGATACATGCCAAGTCAGAATGACCCACGTTTGAATTTTGGATAAGATCTTCAAAAACACATGTCAATAGGTAATCAACAAATCAAGGCAAGTGGGTCTAATCAATTAGTTTAGTTGATTTCTTGAATAAAGATAAAATTAAGTTATTAATTCGAACTGCTGTCATAGAGGTCATTATTTCAGCTGAGAGGAACCACTTTTCAGCGGAAAAGATTATAGTTTACAGAATTATCTAGAAGAACAGCAAAGAATCAGGTTAAATCGTTAAGATGAGAATCAGAATAAGTTCAATTTTAGCTTGCTTCGAGCAAGGTTCCATTAATAGCTTTAATCATAGTGATGACCAAGAATGAAATAGTCAGAAAAAAAGTTTAAACAATGAGATGAATTTACGGCAATCGAAAGAATATAGCAAGAGAGCAGCTAAGGTAGAGTGCAGCTGCAGATCATGGCAGTGTCGTGTCTCCTCTCATGCAGACTGTACCGGGGGCTTTCTCGGAGTTTTGACCGACTGAGGGATCTCCTCAACCTCCGAGTCATCTGAACTATCACCATCTACGTCATCTCCTTCATCGGTAGATTCATCCTCCTCGGAGTCGTCCTCCTCCTGCTCGGATTGGGGAGGTTCGGGCGTCTTGGTTGAAGGCTGGTGAGAATTAACTTAGTCTCGGATTCAAATGACCAAGTTTTCATGAGCAGGAACACAGGTAAAAGCAGGTAGAAAGAATCCGTTCCGAATTAAGAAAATCATGGCATGCATTTAAAGTTTGTTTTTGAAACTGAATGCTTAGCTGAAATTGAAAATAGAATTGAAGAAAAGAATGGATCAGAAAAAAGGTACAAGACTGTCATCATTAAAATATCTTTTAGAGAGCCTATGTTGGACCCGACATAAAACTAATGCGTATAACCATGATAGACCTTGATGATTTGCCACCACGAGATTGGTGAGATCCATATGAGGTACCAAAAATAAAATATAGGACCATATCTGGTGCACAGTACAGTGAGTCGATTTGATTACAAGAAAGCAATAAACAAATACTTCATTCAATACAGAGTCCCGGCCCAACAGGGCCAACAAGGACATAAGAATCATGCACAAATTACAGGATCAGGATGCACAGCCCATCCCAACTCACAGGAGGAATAAAAACAGCAGGTTTATTTAGCACTACTGGAGCAGGCACTGGTTCCTCATCCTCTTCAGACTCCTCTTCCTCATCCGAATCTTCTTCCTCACTTTCTTCCTCTGATTCGGAAGGTTTGCTCGTTACAGGCGGTCCGGGATCAGGAGCCGGTTGAGGTTTTGCGTGGTCTTCATGACTAGCGTACACATGGTCCTCTTCTTCCTCTTCTTCTTCTGATTCGTCATCTTCGTCTGTTTCCTCCTCGTCCGACGATTCCTCATTCTTGACTGGAATGTCTCTTCTTGGGTTGGGTTGAGGCGGAACGTTTCCGTGGTTCGCATACATGTGATCCGCATTCTCCGCTGGCTCCTTCATTAAAACGAATTTATTTTGGATAATGACTTATTCTAACAAGGCTAGAGGGAATGAGTTTTGAGAAATTGATGTTGAAGAGAATCAGAGAATCTCGGACAAGTCAAAAATTAGGGGCAAGGGCATTGGGAAAGCTTTTCTCAAGTTAATTCAAAGACGCAATTCACACATTTCCACTTCAAAGAACTTACTTCTGCAGGTAAGTTACAATTACTTTCAGTAACTGAAATTATAGTGCAAATCTATTAGCTTCGTGGCCGAAATAACTAAAAACCTTAGGGTTGCCTAATGTTTGCACCCGTGAATTGCCCGAATCCACTTAGTACGTAGTACAGTAACTCTATTATAAATATTCAGCATAGTCATGTCAAGCTTTCCTCCATCTAAAATCGAGTATGGTGCACTTTGCTTAATCAAATATCAAAACGGATAATGCTTGAGATTATCTCATTTGTTTCTAACCTAACAAAGTTGGTATTCTGACTTAATCTATTTTGATTTACAAATATATCCCCAACGCTCTAATTCGACCGTGGCCGGGATGAACACCTTAGTAAATTTTCCAGCCAGGGTTCTAAGTTCTAACAAGATTTAAGTTTCAAAGAAGTCACGCTAGAACGCACTTGAAATAGTTTGCTATCTCGCTAGACCACATTTAATTCCCTTTTACCCAGGCCGGAATGCGTTTAAATCACGTGACGCGTGTACAAACTTACTGGAACAAATTTGGGACCGAGAGTGTTAGCCATGTTGTTGTATACGTGGTCTTCTTCTGCTGACGCCTGGGGATACGAAATATTTGGATTGATTTGGGAAAATTGTGAAACGTAATCTAATAAACTAATATATTTGGTACAAATTCCTCAGAAGCGGCATGACAGAGCTAACTTGCAAAGGTTGCATATCTTTATAAGATTTCCTGGTATGTAAGTATGTACTGCAGTAGATACTCCCAGTATTTATAGGTACGTGCTTTATAGAAAATCACTTTGAGTCTGTCGAAAAAGCTATTTTGGAATTCAGCAACGTTAATGTAGGCTCACAGACGTTCTCGCCCACCAATATGAATGGAGTTACGACAACTACCCCACGAAGTCACACAACATTCTTTCTCACTTGTCTATCTAAATTGAAACTCTTAATTGGGCTAAAATCTTATAAACTAAAATCTTATAAAGCGCTGCCGCAATTCGACCCACGTTGCGCGGCCGCCGTTGCGGGTCCGAAAAGTTTATGTAAGTCTGTTCGGAGTGATCCGGAAGATCAGTAACGGTCATGGTCAGTCCGGTGTCCGGGATGTCCTTTGTCGTGCTCGGCATGTCCCTGATCTCGGTAAATGTCGTGGTCTTAGTGCTGTCCGGACGACAAATCTCGTTGTTAGCGTATCTGTCTGTATCGAGGTCTTCGTCCCAGTCCTGAATATTTACAGTATATCTAAAAACGTTAATCAGTACATACTTTTTAGGCTCTACCAGTACTAGGCTAGTTTAGATTGACTTATAGTACTGGTCAGAGCCGCAGAAATTACATATTGCGAGTGAATTCTTTAAGTAAATCTCATGTTTGTCGATTAAAAACAGTTCCTGATGATCCGACTAATAAACCGAGACTTGTCTGATATGGGTATATTGCAATGTTATCAAGACACACAAGTTATAATCAGTGCAATTAACATCACTTAATTGATGTCTGTCCTGTGATTGTGATGCCCAACTCTCCCCAGCTCAGGTATATCCGTTAATTGTTTTTTTAAGCTGTAAGGTTACTCATATTTGTCGGTAGAATGTGCACTTTACTGCTTGATCTGTCGTTTTGTTTGAGGAGGGATGTCATATTTCATACATGAGTACACAACATTGTTCTTGAAAGACTGGATTTGTTTACAGATATAAAGTTTCTTTTAACAATCACATAATATTAATATCTTAGCTGCAGTATTACGGCTATTCTACAGTACTGTATCTGACAGATCTTTTCAATAAACTGTAAGAATTAAGAAAGGTAATGAGAACCGCTAGACAATAACATGGGCCAGTCACGTTTATACGGCCACATCCTTAAGTTACTTAAGTAACGTGGAAAGTTTTGACTAATTTACAACATGTTACAATTGTTCTCATTTAGTAATTTGTAAACTAACTTTCTGTGTTTTGAACCGCTAAATGCAACCAGGAATATTTCCGAGACAAAAAAGATATTATATTAAGAAGATATTATATTAAGAAGATATTTATAACAATGATGATATTGATAATTTGACTTCAAATTTAAGTTCAGATTAATGGAGGCCATTCCGCAACTCCGATGCTAAGGTTAAATGATACTGCACCGTCTTCACTGTTACTGTACCGAACGTAATTTTAGACTCAGTTGCTCGTTCTTTGGTGTGTGTATAAAACTTATAAATACACACTTTCTATTTTGTCTAGCGCCCTTACCTTGATCCTCTAAGTGAGATTAAATACACTAGACTTCTAACCTGTCTGTGAACTGGAGAAACAGTGGTGGTGACCATGAAACTGTCTCCCTGCTTAGTCAGCCTATCGTCATCTGGAGCTGATCTGTAGGTGTCGTAGAAGGAGTTCCTCACGTAAGGTTTAGATCCCAGCAAGTTGATAGCTCCCTCAGACCGCGACTTTCCTATCCTTTGACTCGGAGTTCTGAGGTGATGTCTGCTATCGCTCTTATATCGCGACTTACAGTTACAAGAATTTTAATTATTTAACATGGATGTGTTCCGATGAAAATAACAGAATCGAACTTTTCGAAATAAATTCGCGCTGAAAACTTGTAACAATACCACTGAATCTTGGAAACTTGTTCCATCAACAGGGATCACATAGTGATATTTATAACCTATATCCAGTTGGATCACATTTAACTGGTAACAGATAGATAATCTATATCCAGATAAACATATTTGACTGTCAGACAGACAGATAGATAATCTTTATCCAGATAAACACATTTAACTGGTAACAGATTCACAGTTCTAATTACCTCTCAAAGTTCACCGACTTGGACTCAGCAAGAGCGTGACAACTCTTACTCCGCTCGAGAGCTTGTTTCTGCGTTCCTCGCACACTGAAAAGTGACAGTCACATACTGAAATTCGGCAAAATCTCAACGATACAAGATGATAATACACAGTACATTATTCTTGGAATCTCGTTAGCGTGCAACATTACCCTGGCCTTGCTGGAGCATCTTTTTCCGGCTTCAACATTATTATTTCAGACGACTCACCAGCAGGCATATAGCTAATTTGAACAGATCCTAACTAGATCCTGCTTCTCAACTATGAGATGTCTCACATTTACTTGCCATCGTCGTCGACTGACTAACTTGAACACTGTCAACTAACTAACTTGAGCACCGTACAATTTTCGTTTAAATTTATTTCTAAAAATGATTCTTTGCTCTATGTTTTAATCAAGATTTATCTTCAAATCGAGATGAAGTAATCTCAGTAATGCCAACAGTATGATAGAAGATAACGCAGATTATCTTCATATCAGGCGTCATTTACGTGGCTGTCTTGAACCTTTTACTTCAATACATTACGGCAATAATATAGTTTTCTATTTACGTCTTAAAGCACAAAGATTCATACCAGCTTCACAGCAAATAAAAAGTTTGTTATAATTAAAATGAAAACAGGTGCATAGACTCATTTTTATTCATTTGTTGACAATGATTACAAGAGAGGCTGCTGCACTTGGCCCAAACTCCAGAAATTCCCAGTACTGTGTAATTATATAAGTAGCGCGGATAACTTGAGTTTCTTATCTGTCACTTAACCACTAAATGAGCAAACTGTTTCCGGGTCGCGTGAAAAGTGGTGTGCTTAATGAGAGCTTCTATCTCATAAGTCATAAAGCGTTACAGTAGCGAGAATAACTTGTTCTGCTGTGTCCATTGAGTACGTATTAGTAATACGTAGCCTTAGCTGGGATCTAAGTTATACTTTTTGTGAATTCAATTAAATAACGATAAGTTTACCTGGCTCGGTACTTCGAACCCGCTCTGAAGAGTCCAAATACAGCAGGCATTCGTTTCTCAGCAACGTACAACCTGGGTAAGCCATTGTTAGTCGTTGTGTAAGAGTGAGCGGTCATTATACGCCGCTCTTTCTCCGGGACTACAAGGTACGGGTAACGAGTAAGTCAATTTCACACATCCTGAACAAAAGACGGTGGAGAAGAGATTGGTATGACATCGTACATATGGTCGTAGTTTTTGTAAAGTTGTGCCCGGTGGATAAATGTGCTGGGTATGTCAGGGAGTGAGGGGCATTGTGACGTCATTCTATTGAAACGATGTCAGGTCAACGTGCACTGTGCAGTGAGACAATTAGGGGCGAAGAGACTTGCCGAAATTTGACAGCAAATTTGATTGGCTGATATAATTTCTTATAAGAATTATTGCTCGCTCACTAGCACGCCAATATTTCCAGCATATGTTTCAGTTGTACTGAGATTTTTCCTGGTCCATCGGAAAGATTGTCATCGAGCTTGTAGCGCCACCGCAGATCGTAGAAGGCCGAGGTTGTTTGGCATAGAGTCAATTTCCAGGAGCTAATGAAATACGAACCAGCAGTTGAGACTTAAATTTGACTTAATCTTTGCGTATCTAGAGCATTTATCTCTTTTAAAGCAACAAATTCTGCTAAAAGCTTTTAATCCTTTTAAAAGTTCAACTTAAGGCTTGAATTTTTGGCACACCGAAGATATTTTCTAGCTTTTCAAAGAGGCTTCGATTTGTCGTTTTTCACTAAATCTATCAATCTTTTCTGCGCGCACATCTTTTTAGGTACCATAACGTAATACTTATCCATGTGATTTAAAAGCGGCATCTTCTAGTTTTCTACTCGGAATAGATATAAAGGTTAACATTAAAATGATCATAATACATAAAGTACTGCAAATACCTAAAGAAAGTGTGGTGATCAACGCAACTTTTCCAGAGAACCTTGCACGCAGCCACAGAGGGTATTCTGAAACCTATCTTGTCTTTTACCACAGATTTCTGAAAAATGGGTAGTCTTGTTTGCGTATTCGTGATTTAGCGGTGCGTTATCTATTTTCATAAGGTTATCTGCCAGTCCTAAATTTAAACTAAAGCAACTTTACTGGATGACTTCCGTGAGCACTTGCCTTGTATGATTTATCTACCTGCTTACTTGCACTTGAGTGCGCCCGCAGAAGCTTTAGATTCAGGCGTTGCCTACAACAGGATATTATTTACCGCGTGATGCTATTATACCGGTTGAGTAAAACGTGGTATTTGCACATTGTTGTCGTATTACATCACCCTTTTTCGTATTACATCACACTTATGGCCGTATTACATCACCCTTTTTCGTATTACATCAGTACATCACCCTTTTTCGTATTACATCACCGTATTACATCACCCTTTTCGTATTACATCACCGCGTATTACCTCACACTTTCTGCAAATTAGTGATACGAGAGAACGTTCCTTTTTTTCTGTTATTACTAGCAAATACCCGCACTGCCTGCTAATTTTACTTCCTAGATAATATCGTTACATGACTCTGAGGCCTGCTCCAAATTAGTGATACGAGAGAACGTCCTTTTTTCTTGTTATCATTAGCAACTGCCCGCACTATCTGCAATTTTTACTTGGTAAATAATATCGTTACATAACTCATAAGTGCAAAGTAACAACATGTTTTCAACTCGGGCTCCGCCCTCGTTAAAAACATATCATTATTCAACTCAGCCTTCGGCTTCGATGAATAATGAGATTTACGCCACTCGCTACGCTCGAGGCGTAAATCATGTTACTTCACACTTACTCGTTATGTAACTTCATATCACACACTTAGAAACTTGCTACTTACTTACTTTACTCTAAAGTTTTAAAACGTTCTGAGGAGCTCTGTAACATCGTTACTTCATAAAACTCCCCTAATAGGCTGCTACGTGCCAATTTAATCTACCGCTTTTTTAAAGACGTAAATTTGACTTTTTAGAAATCGGAGACGGCTTTTGAGGTTTGTCAACAAACAACTAAACAGAATGTCCTCTCCGTTCCATTACTGCGTAGGGGGCATACAAATCGGGGACAATACTGCATTGAACACGTTTTCCAATTATTGCCGAGCTTTTAGTCGGGTCGCGGAGGGCAACCTTCGAATATTTAGCCATGTAAGGCATAGCAAGAGAACACTGGTCCAGCAACCGATCCTATCGGATTGATTTTACGTAACACTTCTTTTGTCAAGAGCTTGCCAAAGTCAATTCAAGTTACGTAACGTTACTCGTGAAGTCTAGACGCAAACCCTATTTGTTGTATTATCCTAAAAATTCGATCTGTCGAGTGGAGCGGCTCGTTGCAAACCGTACATAAAACATATAGGCTCCTTGCTTACTATCCAAGTGTCTTAATCTCACCTCTGAGGGCCGGAGCTGAACGTAGAATTTGTCCTTATGGAACGAAACCTGAAAAGATAAATTCTTATAAGTTTCAGTTTCACGCAAACCGTAAGACAATTATATGGATTCGACTCAACAATTTATTCATCTTCTACGATCAGGCATATTGTGATAGATCAATCGATATGATCTAATTTTGTCAAGGTTAATGGTCGATGACGTAGGTCTCAGACTTAAAGCAGATCGCAGGTTACTCGATATAATATGGTAGCAGAATCCTGCTCATATTCGTTCAATTCCTTTGCTGCGCTTTTAGGAATTGCGCGGAGAAGTAATTAAGAACCCTTGAATCGACAAGTAACATGTAATAATTGCAATAGCGATCTCACATTTCAAAGGTCAAGGTAATAATTTCATCGCCGTATCTGATTGGTTTTTCGTTGACCTTATTAAGTAGATTCCAATAATCGCAGCTCTGGCCAATGGACGTCGTGATTATTTTACTCTAAATGTAATAACCTGTAAAACTTTAGCCCAGTTGAAAGAGTTCATTCTGACCATATCTCCCGCTTGGTAGATACGTATCCCAGTGGGGGATATCCCGATGTAAAGTCTGATCCCCTCCAGATCCTGAATATACGGACTTATCAAAGTGATAACTGTATCATCAAGGAGCAAGAGTAAAACCCCGAGCAAGTTGTGAAAAATATCTTGGCACAGTGCCCGATTTATAACTTCTATTTAGATAACGTCATGGGTGGTGTTGGTTAAACGACAGAGATGACGAAGCTGAGCTACAACTGTAAAGGAGTTGATAAAGATTTATAAGAGCTACAATGTCGCTCATACCATGGCTAGGTGAAGGTCTACCCCGTACAGCTCTAGACGTTTAACTTTGTCCAACATGTTCATCTCGGCGTCTGAAGGCGTCTGTCCGGCGTGGGACTTGTGAAACTCCGCTACTTGACACTCGAACTCTTCGTTCTGGGGGAGGGGGTCATGTTCAGTCAAGTTGGGGTAGACTTACAATCTTATTCAGGTTAAGGTAGACTTGCAATCTTTAGTCAGGTTCAAGAAAATATTTCAATTTCACAATAAAGATGTGTAACTTATTATCTCTATGTTAGATATTACTATAGTGAGGGGGTCTGACGGAGAATTTCAATTTATCTACCGATCATCACTACACGGGTCACGTGAGATTTAATACCATAACCTCAACATCCAATACATTCTAATTCATCGAGAGTACCTGGGTACTACCTATCAGTAGTTTATCTCTCCCGGACCCTGCTCTTCTCATGAGTCAATACAATGAACTCTCGCACACACACACACATACACCTTGTGACCGGGCAATAGTCAAGTGAGCACATCCAATCTATTTTACATTATCGAGCGTGATATCACTATGGCTTTGCGTCTTGTTTTTTAAGCTGAGAATTTCATTTTAATAGCCCTTTGAGGATTCTCATAACTTTTCTCTACGCTTGTTCTTGTTAATGCCGAGTCTGAGACAAGTGAAATAGATCTGCTAGAAGCTTCTAGAAGTTAGATAAAGCCAACCTGTCTATGATCAGGATGTTTCTTACTGTTGTATGAACTAACATTCTACAAATGAGACATCTCCTCACTTGGGTAGAATTGTACGTGTGGTTTTTAAATCTGAGTACCTGGTCACAGAACCCCAGTCCCACCGGAACTAGCAACACAACAAATAGTTGATAACATTAGTTGCTGAGTATCGAATTAGAGGACAGCTCTCCTCGCCTTATTGCAGCACCTTGTCCCATTGTTGTCCTGTCCAACAATCTGTGTCAGGTAATTTCCCACTTCCCAAGAGGACCACATCACGGTAGAGGACCTGAACACGACCACCTGGTAGCTCACTCTCATGTGACCACAACGGGAGAAAGAAGTAACACCTTTGTCATACCCCGTACATTAGCTGTGTGATCGACATGGAGTGTGCAATGTGCATGTTGTTCTTGATAAACCCGATACTGCACCGTGTAGGGTAATGTATGGAGATTTCAGTTCCATGAAACACGTGACAGGGGGACACACAGGAGCAGAACAATCCACCTAACCAGGTAATTGGGGAGGCGGGGATATCTCAACATCCCAGTTCGCAAGGTGGATGTGCACTAGAGCGTGGATATCAGACCAAGTGTTAAGTTTCCAGGTGTATAGGAGACGGAGAAGGGGAGGGAGAGAGAGAGAGAGAGAGAGAGAGAGAGAGAGAGAGAGAGAGAGAGAGAGAGAGAGA
>JH153665.1:165442-175785 GCA_000226015.1 Mnemiopsis leidyi | reverse complement strand
GGTACAGATACAGTACGGTACAGATACAGTACGGTACAGATACAGTACGGTACAGATACAGTACGGTACAGATACAGTACGGTACAGATACAGTACGGTACAGATAAAGTACGGTACAGATACAGTACGGTACAGATACAGTACGGTACAGATACGGTACAAATACAGTACGGTACAGATAAAGTACGGTACAGATACAGTACGGTACAGAAGCACTACTACAAACTCTCTCACCCCTCTGTGTGCAGCCCAGTGACGTAACACTCCAAACTAACCCATCTCATTAAGAGCCGTTACACAGGTCTAACATTGTTATATAGTTCTTCTATTTCCTAGATAAACATGATACACTTACACTCACACTTCAGACCAAGTACCGCCTTGTTCATACATTATACATTTTCTACACATCAATGTTTAATTAATAAATCATAACAAAGTTCATGGTATCACATGAATGAATATCTCCAGTTGCGAATAATCATGACACTCAAGTTGGTCTGCAATGCACGTGTATGTAGTCTCCCCTGTATTAGTAGCCGGAGAGAGAGAGAAAGAGAGCTCTACACCGCTCTACACGCCCCATGTCCGGCTTGCCTGACATTGTCCAATAGTTACAGTGGGATGTACAACTCCTACAATAGATCATGTAATGTGCCGTCATTATGTCGCTGGAACTAAAGCAGAATATTCTTGTAGTATTAACTAAGTTGTGAAAGGTGAGTAATGGCGATGTTGAAATATCCAACCGCCTTATCTAATTGCAGTAAATTAAACTAATTCCAAAATCAACTTTTTGGTCAACAACTTTTGTGTCAAAAAAACCTATCTAATTTTATGTATACTTTGTATGTATGGGAAATACTAACAGAAACCGAACTTTTCGATCGTTCTGTGTTTTTTATTTCCAGGTAACCGACATGTAAGCTGCCAACTTTCTGGAGAAGCACAGTAGAAATATAATATAATATTTATCATATATTATATTTAGAAATATAATATTTTACTTACATCGGCAAATACAGTTTTTGTGTCGCCATCCAGTAGGTTGATTGTGAACTCAGATCCTTTGCTTTTGGCGCTGTTCATTATGTTGTCTCTGCTGAGACGCAGGCTTCTCCGCAACAATGACGTCATACTCTAATCAAAATAATAGGTTAAGGTCAGTACACTACATAAGTTCACTGCGTTAATTGTTAATATGTAAACAATAAATTGAGAGCATGTCTTCGTCTTGCAGTGACGAGGAAAACAAACAAAGCAATTGACGTTTTCTACATTTGTACAGACAAACGAACGATTGAAATAAGTTAGTAAATCTAGAATTACAGTTGAACGTTATACCCAAAATAAAAATTTCACAATTTCTACATTTTCATGCAAATTTAAAAACAGATAAAATTTAGTGTAATTTGAAAAAAGTGATAAGATTTACTATGAATTGAACTTTGCACACTATAATATCAAAACTGGTTAACACTTGTACAATAGCAAAAAATCTACACGTTAATTCTAACATTTGAACTTTTAACTTCGATTGAAATGCTAGCACAAAACCGAACCACGGCATTAAAATTAATTAAATGTATTAGACAGAAACCATCAATATGTCTAGCATTTGACCAAATTTAAAATTCGTATTTATTAAGCAAAAATACAACTTTTTAATTTACTAAATATCAATATTAAAAAAGGATGAACCATTACAGAAAACCGAAACAAAAATTGCTCATATTTATAACATTAAACAGTTAGTGAAATTTCTCACAATTACTCAAAGTCAAATCGACATGCATGAATATTGTATTTCAAGATTAACGACTACGTTCTATAGTAAACACTCAGAGACTGCAAGCGTGATGTGTCTTGTTAAAAACTTCTTGAACAATGTTTAAAAGTATGCATAAATCATAATCACTAGCTTCGTTAACTACAGAGTTCCCATTGCATTGACAATATGTGATTCAAAGACTTATATACCATGATAAAGCATGCATTTTGTGGCTTAATATTATGATCAAAATTCAGAGTGCTTTAAATTTATTTATCCGTATTTTGGAATTAATCACAGCACTCTAATCAACTTTGACATACTCATGACAATTAAATAACTCTAGTTGTCTAAAAAATACTGTTATCATCGACTAAGAAGCTTCATGCATACTTTATGTTATTCGGGAAAACGTCTACTCCTCATTATCAGTAGCAGCACCAGCCTTTTCTAGTACAGCTGAACTGTCCACACTCATAAGACTTAGACCTGTGACAGAATTTGTATCATGAGATGTCAAAAACTTAACATATTCTCGTCTAGCTAGTTCGTCTTCGACAGCTGGTGTGGTCTCAGAAACCGTGATCCAGATAACTGCCACCAAAAACAAGACGATATGCTCCAGAGACATCATGATGGTGGCTACTGCCATGCCTGCCCCATCAGCTATGACATGAACATGGTCACTTCCTGACTTGAGGGCTTCTTCTGCTTCAAGAGGAATCAATTCAAAAAGTGATGGTGCATAGGTCATAAGTTGCTCGGATGTGAAACAGAAAATGTACAGGTTTGTAAATACAGACAATAGGACAATGCCTTTAACAAGTGTTGACCAGACTCCGATATCTGTAATTCTATGAACAATTGGGCGTCTAGTTATGTAGGTCAGCTTAAATATATCAGAGTAAAGCTCAAGAATATTGCATATGATAGACAAGGGAGCTGCCAATGGAAAAGCTCCAGCAAAGAGTGTGACATAGCCAATTTGAATAATCATTTCTAGGTAATCATCAAACTGCTCATAGCTATCTTTGTCATAGTCCTTGTCAATTCTTTCGCTGCAGTTTGAATCCTTCTCTTTACTCGCTATGGCTCTTGATGCTTTTCTTGTTATGAGAGGAATAAGAGTTTCAGTAGACAGCCTTCTGATTGAATCAACAGTGTAAAGACTCACCAACTCTTTTCTAAGCAGTACAATATCATTTTCAATAAATGCAAGGTAAAAGAGAGCAATATAGCAGTCAAAGGCTTCGAAGAAAAATCGTTTAACATAGAGCGCGTTCTCATGTTGAGTTGGAGATCTATGATTCTCCCAATTGGTGAGCTTAATTGCCACAACTTGGTAAATCTTATTGAGGACCTGAATGATAACAACATGAAGGATGACTGGTATGTACAGTAGTAATGACGGCATGGGTCCTTTTCCTGTTGGATCAAAATATTCACCTTCATCACACAGCCACGAAATACTGGTATAAAGAAGGTAATTCTTACTGTAGGAATACTTGTGTATGTATCCTTGCAAATTCAGGCTGATGACCATGACAAAGAAGGCAAGAATTAGCATCAAAATTGTAACACAGGCACTGACACTGTATCGGAATAATCTATCTTGAGGTGGAAAATACCTTTCTGGCATTCCTGTGACAGGACTTATTCTTTTTCTGCCAAAGTACCCAGAACGTACTTCTCGTCTCCATTTTACTGCATTTATCCCCCAATCACACACGTGGCCTGCACAATCTCTGTCCCAGCTTTTCACAAACAATACACCCCAGATTACAATGAAGAATGTGTAGATAGGAGATACCATTGAGTTGTCAACATTGATATCAGGATGCATAAAATGGTACAGAAAGACAACAGATCCAACAAGAGCAGGCATGATGAGCCAAATAATGTAGTTTGTCAACCAAGCAAAGTAAAGTGATACATTTGAGCCAAAGTAGTGTTCAACATGATCACAAAACGATCTCTTTAAAGGACCAATCTTCCAAGCTATTGAACGCTCTTCAGCATTACAATGAAGTGGCCAGCAATCTACAATTTGGACTCTTTCCAAAGCTAAAAGCATAGAATCACTAGGAAGCACACCCGATTTAGATCTTGGAAAAAAGTCTGGCACATCATTCATCTTCACTCGTTTAAGAAGCTCGTGGGTTATATAGGAAACTTCAGATGGAGAAAAAAGAGATTTGACATCCCCTTGACTGGTGTAAGAGGGCTCAAAAAGATCATGTTGTGAACTCAAATACTCCCGCTTAAAGCCTTTTTCGTCCCTCTTTAGAAAACCCCAACCCTCAGCTTCTTTTCTGATTAAATCGTCAGGAGTTTTAACAATGAATGCAGCATGTCCAGGATATTCAGGGTGATCAAACCTGGAAACAGTTTGTCCACTATCTACAATTCTTTTGCTTACAAATTTTTGAAGATCTTTGTCATCAGTAAGTAAAATTACAACATAATCTCCCATCTGATCAGAATGCCAGGAGTCTTGCCTGAGAAAGGCGATATGAGGTCAAGGAAAGGATTATTTAGTCTGTAAAAAAAGATATTGAAAAACGACCAATTGAAACCAAATTTAAGGGCGAGTAAAATTGTTCATCATATACGAAACTATGCGAGAATTTGCATTTTTGCCAAAATTAGTGTATACATCTACAGCAGCTTCATATTGAGTGTTGAGATTGCAAAACGAATCTTCTACAACTGGACCTTGGGAAGAACTATGGTCAAGCTTTTATTTACATTATAAAATTCGAAAAATGGGCTGGGTAGATGCAGGATTTACCAAACACAAGAAGGCCGAAGTTGGCCTTGTACAACAGATTTATTGAGCGGAAGCTTTTCGAGGAGGACTGAGGACGAGATTATGACGTTCAACATCTTCTATAATATCTCAAAACGGGTAGTCTTCGTGTTCAATTAAAGCTTTTAATAATAATATTTCCTTAAATAAAGTAACCCAGCGCTTTAAAGAGATAATATCCGTCTATCGTTCTAACGAAACATTCAGCTTTGAGCTGCGAGAATCGCGTATCACTGATCACCGCGACAACCCAGCGCTCCGTGGCGTTCTACATAGTTCTTTATGTTAAGCAACATCAAACATGAATGATGAACAACATCATGAGGTCCGGTCTCCTTGTCTGACTGACTGACTTTATCTTGTCTGACTTTGTCCGACCCTCATTCTAGCGAATAGAATGACGGGAGGGTTTACCAGGCGTCGCGCGGCTTTCTCTACGTTTCCCTTGCTACACGTTGCATAGCCCTGCTGCCGCGAAGCGGCAGCCTCCGGCGAAGCGCGCGGCGGTCACAACGTGAGACAACCTAACGTTTCCCTCCGTTCGCAAAGCAACAATTAGCCTGAGGTCCCCAGGCAATGCTTACGCCGCGCGCAAAAGGGCTCTGCACTGATTAGAGCAAACCAGGTGCTTACGCATTCACCTAACCAGGTTTTTACGCGGCACCTCTGGTGGCTCGCGTGGCGCGCAAAAGGTCTTTGGTTAGAGCGTTGCTCATGCTCTAGTCAGAGTCCTTTTGCGCCGGGCCGCGCGCGCCACCAGACATGTCGGGCGTTGCCAGTTGCTAAACACGTACATGAACATCCCTGTTAGAACTTGGCGCGAAATTAGGACGGACGCGCGACGCAAAATCTCACTATAGCTATGTGCGGCCCGATAGGGCGCGCGCAGAGCGAGCCACAGGGCTCTGTTGGCTAAGCAATGTCGGGCGTTGCCTGACCTGGACCGGTTGACGAGATTATATCCGTCTAACGTTCTAGCTGCGTGAGTCGGGTATCACCGCGACATGGACAATGGCAAATGGGCCTTCCGCCACGAAGCAGCAGTTGTCTGACTTTGTCCGACCCTCATTCGAAGCGAATGGCATGGGAATAAAATGACAGGAGGGTGCGCGCTGCCGTACAAAGCAGCAGTTGCAATGCAGCCCGGCTCCGGTGACGTGCAATACCCGCCTCTCGCAGCTCTTGACGAGAAGATATCCGTCTAACGTTTTCGCCAGGAGAGCAGCAAGCTGCGCGGCGATGCCAGATGCGATCGAGTCGGGTAAGTGTAACACGTCGACAACTCGCAGCTCAAAGCTGATCGTTTCGCTAAAACGGTAGACGGATATGATTTCGTCGTGGCTTAGCACCAGTCCCTTAATCGAAGCGAATGTGTCAAAAGAGTGTGCACTGTTGACTGTACAAAGGTCCCCAAACGCGTGATGGCCGCGACAGTAGGTTATAACCTACAAAGCTGAACGTTGGAACAATAGATGGATAAGATATCTTGTCAATGCAATATAATACTAAAACTGAATTCCTGTACCACAAGAAAGGAAAAAATGTTAAATACATTATATTCCCAAAGTTTAAGAGGAAAGAACATTCTCAGAACGTAGAAATCATAGATCTTTTGTTGCAGTCGGGTTTAATTTTAATGCACTGCATTTGCGAGTGCAACCCCTTTTCCCAAGAAACGACAAAATTAAAAACGCTTTTTTTTAGATGAAAATGAATAGTCTCAAGTTCCATCCAAATGTTATACAAAAGCCAAATTAAATCCGGTCAATTTTAAATTAAGCTCAAGCGGTTTCTGAGAAAACGTCATATAAATAAATAGCAGAAGAGCAGTCCATACAAGGTGGTTTGGACCTATCATCGACCCCTCATGGTGGTCAGTGAAAATTAAAGGAAAGTGTAAACAGCGGACTCGATCACTGCAAATAATACAACCATAATTAACAGGTCTCCTTTTAGTATTTTCATAGCGAATTGTCGCACTTGAAGCATATATAGCAAGACTTGAGCCTCTCAAGATTGTCAATTCACAGTTCTGCCATACTATCGTGCTTTACTTTTATAGCTAGGTTAAAGTTACACAGTTATACACACAATAAACTTATATTACAAGATTGCTAGTCTTAATTTTGGCCAGGTGGTTTCGTCAGTTGAAGATGCGATTCAAAAAATTGTTTATTTTGGCTTTTGATACGAGTCAAATACATTAAGATCTATGCTTGGTCACCGTCCTGTAAAAGTGACTAAAACAAATAACAGTAATTTTCCCAATACCCAGATAAATCCTCGTTATCAGATAATTCAAGAGCTTTAGTCATGTCATTAATTTCCCTCACTTGCAAGCGTACTTTTCATCTTAAGTGAAGAAAAGACGCCCTAATTTCCTAAAATCGGCAGCGTTACTGAAGGATGCTTTTTCAAGATATGGGTAGCTTATCAAATCCTTAGAAAGTAAAAAGCTTAAGATATCTCAAGCAAGGACTTTTTACAAATTGGCCATTACTAAGTTTAAGACTAGGAAGAACTTTGATTTAATGGTCATCAGTGATCCAAGAACTTGAGGATATAAGTTTTCTATCATCTTCCTATCTTAATATACTTTTAAATTTTTTAAAAAAGCATCGTGAAATTAAATAATCATTAGTGTTAAGTATAAAATTCGTCAAAAGTTCATCATTTAATTAACAGTATTGTTGTTCATATATGAATACAATGCGTGCACTCAAAAATATACAAAATAAAATTAATGCTATGAAATGACGGCGGCGGACGGACGTCGCTTGCTGAGGTTTTCCAGACTGATAGCCTTGACAGGGCCTGACTCCACCATTTCAGCCAACTTGTCGTACTCTTCGTTTTGAGAGCGTGCCTGAGCAGGTATATTTATGATGGTATGTCCCGTAGAACGTTGCAAGCAGGATTTAAGTCACGGGTAAGACAAAAAAAACTACAAGACAAACAAATAGAGCACCACGAATGATACTTAAGTACCAACCTCCAACTTTTTGGCCCTTTTCTTATCCAATGTATCGATAGGAAGGGTTAGCCCATGTTGCTCAGCTATAGATCTCAAATCAAAGTAATATTTGGCGTATGCACTTTGTTGCACATTGATATTGAATTGTATGAGCTCAAGGAACACTCTTTCCAGCTCATTCCTAGGATAGTTTTTATTAGTTTTGAATATGCCACAACAGGTTTGAAAATTAGGGATCATTCACATATTCCCCACCCAGCCCCCTCCAATAAACCGCACGGTTATCTAAATTGATGAAAAATCTATCAAAAAGAATAAGAATGTCAAATACTTACACATCTTCGACGACCATATCTTTCAAGATTTGACAGTAGTCAACATTCCAGACAGCTTGGTCATCCCAAACCTACAATTTTTCATCTTATTGATCTGTTATAAACTGTAGTAGTTGTACACGAAAGAGCTGAGTCATTTATCCAAGGTAATAAAAGATATAGTTTCAAAGTGTACATTGAGCGACAACTCGAAAGAATTAGAAACAGAATCAAGGCTCTACACCAGGTGTTAACGAACCTTACTCGCTAAGAGAATTGCACCTAGTACAATCCTCTTCCAATTAGAAGGCTGTAGACATATGTCTGCACATACCAATAGTCTCTCAATGTATATCTGGGTAGGTTTGCATGGTTTATTTCCTAATTTGGGAGTAATTATGAGAAGAACATATTCCTTTGAATCAAGCCTCAATGATAAATATAATTCCATGTTCGCTTAAAGTAGAACGGAATAGCTTACCAGCGATATTATAGCACATTCAGCGGTGAGCTGAAAATAGAGCCGTCAGAGCAAGTATTTCAAGAAAGTTCATCGTGAAAATACTAAAGATTCTTGTTTTCTATAAACGCATTTGACCGTGTCAGGAAATGTACATGTGAAACTGAGCTTTTAATGCGTTTTATGTTATCAAGGTTTTAACACCAATGTCCAATATGAGGGACTTACCTGCGCGGATACGAATAAATTCTTGATAAATCTGTAAATATAGTTATTCGGCGGGTCGTTCCTGGCGTAATCCGATGGAACAGGTTGTTTCTGTAAATATTGTAAGTTACTAAAATAAAATACGGACTACGTACGAAAGTACGTACGTACGTGCGCGTTTGACGCACTAAATGCTTTGCCAAAAGACTTTGGACTTAAATCAGTCCAAATTTTATGAAGTCGTATGTTGTAAGCAGTGTAAAAGACGCGCATTGTGCGCGCTTAGGCCCAGTGAAGCCAGACACCGTGAGGTTTCTGAATTAATGTTCCACCCGGTTTCTCTCCTGTACAAGCCCAGATTTGATTACACCAATTAATCTTATTGCTATAATTAATCTGAAAGCTATATGGACCCAGTATCCATGAAACCACTCTTAATTGGAACTTGCGAGCTCCTCGTAACTTTCACCCGGCACAATCAAATTAGCTAGAAAGTCAAATGTCTGCTTGCAGCGTGCGGAATGACGAGGGTAGGCAGAGGGGAATACTCCCACAAAATTAGGAATGTAGTCTAACAATTTCACTTTGATAGTTACCGTTAAAGGATGTCGCTTTTCGTCTAATATGTCGACAAATTCAGATTCTTTGTCTCTGTTCTTTATATGGTAGTATATCGCCAGTGATACACTGAAATGGTTGAGAAAGTGATACTACAGTTACAGATTGATGTGCCTATGAAGGATGATATCATTGCTAGACAAGAGAAAATGTTATTAAAATGTTTTAAACGTTTACGAAATACTTACACAGACTTATCCATACGATAGATCTTGTAAATAAGAAAAAAGCGCCAGTTTTTCGTCTCAACTTACCATTTGAGCGTGGCCCTGAGATTAGGCTGGCTAACTGTGTTGTCATCGATAAATATCGTAGAACAAGAGTTAGCTTTCTGCAGCTGACATGGCGTGCTAGGAGAACCGCGCTGAAAAAAGTTGGGCGTTAACTCGACCACATGTCACAAGCATTACTCAACTTCTGTAGGACTAATTATTTCTTGCTTACTGAAAGTGTACAATTCCACTTTAAACAGCGAATTAGGTGAAGTGTATTTTCGTGGACGGTGATCTAATAGCATTTGATATGGGTTGAACGTGTACATCTTTCGCCACAAATCTACATCTATAATTGTCAGACGGAATTTAAAAGTATTCACCGGAAAGCTGGATAATTGTGAGGATAGTATTCCACTAAAATTCCGACAAATACGGCTTTCATTTTCAAAAGAGGAAGTGCGGTGAAATGTTATCTTCCATAGAATCTGGATCCACGCGATTGCTATTTATTCACACGATATATAAAGAAAGGGTCACTTTATTCGTTAAGTACAGTTAAATAGACTGACCAATGATTTATATTTTCCGACTTAATAGCGTCATTAACCATTGCAGTGCTGTTATATTTCATAAAAATTCGGTGTCTGTCAGGCATATCCTAATTTCTATGGGCATGATGGAATGACAAAAACAATGCAGGCTACAGCACGGGAAGCTATGATAGGAATCTGTATACATGTATTTTCACTTCATCACTTCACCACAATGCAACGGATATAGAGAGATAGAGAGTAAGGGAGGTAGAGAGAGAGAGAGAGAGAGAGAGAGAGAGAGAGAGAGAGAGAGAGAGAGAGAGAGAGAGAGAGAGAGAGAGAGAGAGAGAGAGAGAGACGAGAGAGTAGAGACGAGAGTACGAGAGAGAGAGAGAGGAGAGAGTAGAGAGAGAGAGTACGAGAGTAGAGAGTACGAGAGAGA
>JH153665.1:154273-165432 GCA_000226015.1 Mnemiopsis leidyi | reverse complement strand
GAGAGAGAGAGAGATCAGTATATAATAGTCTAATAGTCAAGCTAATGTGATTTGTAACGTTGCTATATTGAGAAGTGCACGGTATGTATTAGTAGCGGACTAATTGGCCGCAGCTTGGTACAAATATAGTAACCACAGTCTCAGACTGTATTATATTTATATCTGTATTTACGATTTAAATACACACAACACCCACATCATCACTATATAACTTCTTTATCTTCATCTAGCTATATCACGTAGTTAACCACTAGATTATTGAAAACATCAAGGAAGATGATATATAGTGGTCTGATTATCATTATGAAAAGTAGATAAGAATCTGAAACACTCTGTTTGTGTTCGATACTATTGGACGAAAAACGAGGACAGAATCTCTCCAAAAAGGCTCTCCTAAAATCCAGAAAAAAGTTAAAATCGCATCTGTTACAGCGATATACCTACGACTCGACCGTTAAGTAAAGTCAGATAGGAAGGAGAGGGGAGCCAGGTGATTATTGTAACACACAGCGTGTAATAGCTTACTCAAGTGACAAGTTTCATGCTCTGCAGGTTACACTAGTGTGCACGTTAGAGTACACACCCTACAGCTTCCTGTGTGAATCTCTAACTTTCCCACGTGTGTATAACAGACGTGCTTGCTAAATAACTTTACCTAATATCTCGGATGGGCCATCTCAATCTTTATTCATAGGATTTGAGATTGATATATTATTTTCCTGCATTGACGATTGCAATGGATTTGGGTGAATTTGAATCTGTTGGTCCGCTATTCCGGCTAAACTAATTGTACAGCTCATGCTTTTATTCCAGTGCATGTTTTCAGTTAATTAATTTCAAACTGTCTGCTTCTGCCTGAACTGTGCTTGATAATCCAAGAGTACTGATCACTGGCAAATTGATCATACAACAAAGTTTCTACATTTTGAAGTAGCGTTCTAAATAAAATGGGGAGTTATATACACTGTGTGACCACTACCAAACAGCGTGACCACGCATACTTTTATGTGTGACTTCTTAACGAGCATCACTACCACCCTTTCTACAACTGTTTGACTTGTTAACGAGGATAAACGGAAAAATCAGCAATATACAGTTTGCTCGATATGCGATGATCTAATATACTTTCCAATTTCCATTTAAAATATGCGGCATCGCTTTGTGTAATGTCGGCGATTAACCAGTCCACCTACCAATTTATTATTCCAAGGTAATGAGACAAATCTGCTGACTTTATTGCCCGCACTTCTTGCGGGAGAGTCGTGATTTAAATTTCGTTAAAATGAAAATCCAGGGTATTTTTACACGAGTGTAAGTTGTGTCAGGGCTATTTCTGATAAATTTACACACAGACAGCGCAGGCAGCACTGAAGCTGCGCAAAATAGTTTTACAAACATAGTTTGACGTTTTTATTGCTTTAACGTTCCCAACATAGTATTTAAAAGTGATGAAAACTGCATTTCTCCTAATGAGGAGTTATTGATGACATTAAGCAATTTACGTGCATTTCTTGTGAGTCTAATAAGTCAATTTTCAGCTGCGTCATATTTGTAATTGTGAAGTCACATTGGAATAGGCAACTCAGGCCTTGTTCCTCGGGTGAACATCAACAATTTTAACACTACAAAATTTGCTCTGAAAGGTTTCTATTGGAGTACATCACAATGTTAGCTTGTATGAATCGGGAGCACACTGCGGGCAGGACCAAAAATAGATGATTGGTAGATCTTGTAATGGTGCTAGAGGATTCTTAGGCGATTCTCATCTAATGGTGGCTTTTGAAATAAACAACTTTGCTCTCAGACTGTAGTACACCAGTTTGTTTGTTCTTACGGGGGCTGGGGGTGCAAAATTTATTACATTGTCAGAATGTTATACACATTACGGACCGGGGTAAAAAGTGTGATGCTATTAGTTGTTGTCATGCAAGCATACTCAGCTAAGTTTAATGCAAATATGGTAGTCAACAAGGGGAGTGATTCAGGAAGCGTTGTTACCCAACATTCAACAACCGCTGTGACATCCTTTAGTTGAAGTGTTTAAGTTAAACAAAACATATTATTCAACTTCAGTTGAATTACTCTGTTAATTTTTCAGTAAAATTAATATAGTAATTACACCGTGGTAATACCACTGGAGTGGTAATACTTTATTAATTACACTTTAGTGGTATTACTAATTCATATCCCGAAATCGACATTAAAACGCGATTCTGACCAATTTTTTCTGCTTAGGACAGTAAGACTGGGCCAAAATTAACTTCCGATTTCGTTCAATGTAATCTGCCCTTGTGGTAGATACTTTTGCATGAAACTTTTAGAGCTGATTACATTCAATTCAATTAGAATCACATTCAAGCAAATTTTCTGTGAAAATGTCAAGTAAATATCTCAACTTTATGAATTAGAAGAGGTTAACAAAAGCCAAATCATGCATTTTGACTGGCTAAGCCTAAGTTTCCACAGATCAAAAATTTCAGCCAAAATCGCACAGCTAGTTGTCAAAAGAATAGTTCTATGAAGTTACTGCAAAAATTTGAGCAGGATATTTTGAGATATGACCTTAATTATACTACGTCGGCGAATTATGTTGCTATTTACAGCATCGACAAGCACACATAATTACGTCATCAAAATACGGCCCTCAAACCGAACGGATACTAAAATCAAAGAACTGATAACTTGAACTTAGGTCTGTCTGGCGACACATTAACAGGCGACCCTAAGGACTCCTTTCTCTGTAATTGGTGGGGAGATGACACGTGACAGTAGACACGGTTACCTATTGGTTGCGGGGCTCTAGGCTCTTACTATTATATTTGGGCCGGGTTCAGTAAACCATCCACTTTATCGTTTGCAAATCATCAGTAAGATAGGGAACTCTAAAATGTTTGATAATTTTCCTGATAACGGTTTGGATAAGTGAACAATTGGGCAAAACTGTGCCTTAAGTGGACTAAACTATATGTGGACTAAACTATATATAGTAAAGTGCTTGATTTTGCTTTACTTTTTTCTCTTTCAATTCTTGAGAGCTTGAGATATTTACTTGAAATTTTTCATTTTACCCCAGCTGTTATTAACAACGCAGTTGAATAATACAGTTATACCACTATTGGCATTGCAATTACCATACGTAATTCCACTCGCAAGCTCGTGAAATTACTTCAATAAATCCACTCGCAAGCTCGTGAATTTATCGCAAGCTCGTGAATTTATTGCATAAATACCACTCGCAAGCTCGTGGTATTAATATGGTAATTGCACTACCAATAGTGGTATTACCGTATATATATCTCAACCAATTTACATGCCTGAAAATATGTCAAACTGAATTGATCAGACGAACTTTGAAACAGTGCTCATGGCACGCAAAGCCCAAAAAAGCAATTTGGCGACTTTTTAAACGATGATTTTGTTGCGATATTGGGCTTTCAATGTTTAAAATTACACCTAGAAATTGCTGCGTTCTTTGTAAATACCTTGATCGACCACATATAAAATTATTTTCAATATACACTGAGATAAACTACCTGAAACGACCTATTTTATTCGACTATTAAGTTCCACTAAAACATGAACTTATTAGGAATGATTCGAGAATCCGTGATTAAGTGACCAGGTGTGAATCGATTACGCGGTAACCACCAGAGAGAGAGAGAGAGATCGAGGAAGACAGGCCAGATATCTGACAGCTTCATTATCTTTATCCCATTTAAATTAGTACAGGATATTCCATTTTCAATCATAGATTTGAATATGCGCTAATTAACGAACTTGAATTCATGTAAAATATAGGCGGCAGACATTTCGCTGTCGCACAATTAATTTCAACTAACGAAGTTAGAAGGGATTCCGTTCTCCGTCCGAATAATTACACTCCCACTTTCCTCCTCAACCATTATATTACTTTACATAACGGACAAGGAAGGCAACTCAGGTGTTGGCGAAATAAGGAAATATAGATTATCTCACGTCTGAACTAAGGGAGCCCTTTCCTCGGTGTCTGTTTTTCAAGGACCTCCTGAGTGAGCCCTCGTCCATCGTAATCCTCCTCAGAAACATCGTCCCGTTCTCTTGATCATCCGGTAACAAGTCTTGTGATACAACTGACGAGAGATTCCGTTTATCGTTTCTATCCGACATTCAACCATGGAATGTTATCTCTACACAGTTCAGTGTGGGGATCTGTGCTAGCAAGTAGCAACAAGACATTATAAATACTTGAACATGAAAACTTAAACAAACAATCCCTCACCGTGGTTCTGTTAAAGCTGGTAAATAAAGTGTCAACAAACCATCTCGCTCGCTGATGTGCTGTATGTGCAACTGTTGGTTGGCCTTGTTTTGGGAGTCTGGAGAGTGGAAGCTGTCTGGAACTTTGTCGTATTCGTATACTACTTTACCTTTCCTCGACTTTTTCTGTCGCGAGCAGCATGATCCCATAATCTGAAATAGTTGCGATGTTACAGCGAGTCACTGTAGGCGACAGTTATCGTGACATATCAACTGATACCTACTTACTTACCCCAGACAAGATATATCTGTTTGATTCTTATAAGGAGGCATCGTAGTAATGTGTCGACCTTACATCTTTACACCGGTTAACTGATGCGATAGACGCCTGTAGACAATATCTAGCCATCCAGATCATAAAATTTTCTGTTTGGAACTTCACTGTTTGGAAATTCAAAATAAGATTTACTGTAGATGGTATATTATGTAGTGTAGATTCTACTGTAGAACGTATGGGATTCTATATAAGAAAGGAGAGAAACCTGGATCAATTTATGTGGAGAAAGTTAGCATATCCCAGTTACACCGTACAATCCACTCTGTTGGAGACAAGACATGGGATCATTGGGGACAGCTTTACATTCTGGGAACATTTTATACGGTCAGAGTAGCTGGAATGTTGCACATGTTAAGATTTAAGTTCATATAATACGATATCGTGTGTTTTGGGTTGTCTTTATTAGTGAATTAGTGTGTTCGCTGAAGTAGGTTGAGAGACAAAACCAACCCACTCCCTTACACCCTTAGTTGAAAAATCAAGAAGTTGATTCTCAACCTTCTCCTTCTCAGTCCCTCGACTCTGTCATCTGTCAGTATTCTGTCAGTTACAGTCTTTCCGTTGGGACTGTCGGGTATAATCTTTGCAGTCATCAGGAACAGATCATTTGTGCAAAACCTGCCTCCTATTTCGGAATGTTTAATTTCCAGATAGTGCTACCAGACGTTGGTAAACTATTTTCGCAGTCATATTAGGATGTTGCATCTACTGATGATATAGCAGGCTCTTCCATGCTACAAAAATTGTGCAGATATAAAAAGGTGCACACTGCACATACGCATTAAAAGAAAATAGCAGTTTAACACTTTGATATCAACAATTAACTTAAAACGTAACAAGAAAATTACAAAATAATGTTCAACAAATACATAAAATTTTTACGTACATAGTAAAATCGTTTCAAGGCATAACTATCTGATTATCTTTCCAGGAAAATCAAGAATGGAAAATTTGCTAAAGAAAATTTTTAGGCTTATATTAATTAATCATCAGCTCAAAATTTCAACATAATCTAAATTTGATTAAATAATCATGATCTAAAAGCATAAGTCTAATTTTTCCTATCAATGACGTATGATAAGTAAAACAGCGGAACTTTTGAAATATTCTGGATATGCCATACTCACAGCTATAACTATTGCAAAACGGATTTGATTTTAAACATTGCAGTGATTTGATAAATATCATATTACTGCAATTTTCAAAATAGAGTAGTTGATTCAATATGCACTGTTCAAGTGTAACTCAATGCACGCCATTGTTTGTAAAATGAAAATAAACTTATTTTGACTGATCATCACTCAACATCTTAACATCAAATAAAGTTTTACCTCCTTCTACAATTATGATAAACGGTATAAATCGGTGCCAGCACATCAATTTTCCCTCGCCTTTGGGTATAATAAAAAGTGAACCAGCGCCACATTATTGTGTTAAAGTTGCAAAAATAAAACACTTAAAATGTCAATGCTTGATGGATTGTATCTAATTCCACCTAAGTTACTGGGGGAAAATATCATCACTCTGTCTGTGACACTGAAATATTAAGCCAGACAGCACCAAGAAATACAAAAGTCCGCAACACAGCAGCGTGACATTATCAGATGTCGAATCCATTAGAAATAAGCGAACGCGAAAATTAGGTGACCACCTGCTTTCTGTCCAAGTTGAGTATTTTGTACTGCTATAGTCCTTCAATTTAAAAGCAGGGGATGTGGCTGAGGAGCTGTTGACCACGTAACCAAAGCATGTGTCATTTACGATAATTGGAGCCCAATTTTGAGTGTAGGTGGCATTGCACTTCTCCACTGACGGAACTATTTTTGAAAGATCCTTCATGCTGAAATCCAGACTTATGTTTCTCAGATAAACGGCAAAGGAATTTCTTACACCCGAGTATCTACTCAGAGTTGAATTGGGTAAATTAGCAGTTGAATTAAACTGATTACCAATACGTCGGAGAAGGGTGCAGTTTAGATTTACTAGGAAGCAGTCAAGAACCTCACTGACCAGACTTTCTGGAACCTCTGCATGAGAAGCTCCAGTACCATTAGATAGTTGTACAGTAACTTTTGCAATAATTTCGGACAGGTCTTTAACCCTTGATACCAAATTTTCATTGTTATTCAATGTATCATACCTACTACCGAAAACATTTGATTGAATGTTGTCATGTCCATCTGTGAGCAATATACATGGGATAGCTTCATTCTCACGAAGAAAGCTATGTATTGAAGAAGGCGGAAGGGGAGTTCCTGGCTCGACTGCATGGAACTGAATGTTTGAACTGTTATAGGAAGCAAAGAATTCTTCTACTTTCTTGGTCATACCATTTGATTTGGCAGGATAAAGATATAAGTCTTTAAGAGTACTTATTGGTCCGAGTTCAATAACACACATAATATCATCAATTGTCAGGCTGAATGAACGTAACTGTAATGTGTCATTCATTAATGGGTTTAATTGATAAGCTAATCTCTGAGATCCAGAGTAGTCAAAGCTTTCTCCTTGCAAAAAAGTTATCATGATATCTGCTTTCAGATCATCATTTTCATCACGAACTTTAGACAAAGCTTTAATGACAGCCAATAAAACTGCTGTGCTAACCCCACTGTCCTGTTCGCCAAAACTCAGTTCTTTGAAAAATGCAGTTGAATCAGTTTTGGCAATGAGCAATATGATAGGCTTTTTGCTTTCTTCGTCTCTGGGAATGAGGTTGACATGGACATTATATCCACCAAGTGGATCACATGTCCCACGTCTTATGCAAGTCTCGGTATTTTGAGCTGACTTCATAAAGGACCTTACTTCACCACCCCACAGTGGATAAGGCTTTAGAGAATAGTTTTCTATGTTGGCTTGGGCCTTGCTCAGAATGATCTCTTTTTGTGATTTTGATTTAATCAGGAATATTCCAAAAGGAAAATCGTCATATGAGAGCCAATTTCCCTTAGGGTTCCAAAGCTGTTTTCTGATGCATTGCGATTGATGTGGTGCTGATACATCAACGTCAGTAACATTCTCTAAATAGTTGAAACCATTTCCAGGGCAGGTTTTTTCAGGTGAAAAAGAATCTACTTTGGACTCTTCATTTTCAATTAACAGAAGGCCTCTTGTTTTTGAATGCTGCTTGAGCTTTAAAGCAGTTATGTTATTGAAGATGGATGCATCAAGCACAGCAATAAAAGGTTCTTCGAGGTCCTTTAAAGTATTTTCTATATCTTCAGCAGAATGTAACTGGAGTAGAATTCCACTGTCCCCATCTCTGCTTGTCTGACAACCAATTTGTGAATTGAAATTGTTCAATCGAAAACAATAATCTCTGCCAAAGTCGATTGATGTGTAAATGTTATCATTCAATGTGTTTGAATAAGCAGATGTTATCAGCACATAAAAGAACGGGAGCATTCTAAAAGGGGATATAAATTATTCTTTGGTAATGGTTAGAGGTATCAATAGAGGAAATTAGTAGGAAGGGGTGGCAAATAATTGATATCAAGTTAAAGCGCTCTCAATATTAATTGGTCATACCTAACTTTTCATTGGTCAATCTATGTCATAATTTGGTCAATCTATGTCATAATTTGCCCTTCCCCAACAATTGACATATCTTTCTTTAAGCTTGAGAATGTCAAAAATTAATTAGAATATTAATAGCAATATAGATAAGTTGAAAACATTTCAAAATAAATAACTGAATTGGTTCTTACTATCTAGTATCAACAAGATGTTTTTAACCAATTTTCGTTATCTTTAATTTCAGTACCAGAATTTTGATGTTGTTGTGTGGGTGATAAACTATCAACACCAAATTTAATAACCAAGCAGATTTAAACCAATACAACACAGTACATGTGTAATCAGTAACTGCAATTTGCATTCAAGTTTTTTATGCTTCTGTTTGTATCAACTCGTCTATTAAAGATCAGCTTCCATCTCCGCAAATGTGCAACCCATATAATACCAACAATATCAAGACCAGTCCTCCAATAGCTCCTGGCGCAAGTGGCTATAGTATTAACCCATAATGATGCTGCATTCTGCTATACTTGCTGTAACTTTGACACAGCAAGAAATGGGGATGAAACCTTTACCACCATTGGACATAAACATTGGAGGTATGCACTTGAGAGAAATGTGGGTAAGCATGTGGAATCCGACAGACACAAGTTTGCTATGCAATGCTGAAGAGAATGCACCTTAAGAATAAATACAGATTTTTATATAAATCGGATTTAGCAAGCGGGCTACTTATTTCGCCACAAAGTATACAGATGGATAAAAATGTCTGATAACTTTTAGCTACAGACAATTTACTAATTTGACTCTGAAAATTATCGATACAGTTGATCAGCAAATTGGGGCCAACGCCATGTCAAAATTTGACAGCCAGACGATGGATGTGATTGCTTTATGGATCTTCCACACCCTCGAACTGCTTCAGACAAAGCAATAGCCCAAGATATAATAAGAGCCTTAGCCAACATATTTGATTATAGTGGTGAAACACATCACTATTTTGGGTTTTTAATGTTCTAAAAGTACAGTATTCTATCAGGCCCATAGTTTGAACTGTACACAATATCAGTGGCATTGTCAAATATTGTTAAGCATTATACTAGTAGACATCAGAATAAAAAAGAACATCCAGAAGGTCACTCAGTGTTCAGTTTCCGGTCAATAACTTTTCATTAGAACCATGAATGTAGTGGCACGCAGAAGAATTTTTCGCAATTTTTTATAATAGTTTTCATAATAATTTTTAATAATAATTTTTGATAATAAGCATGAGCATTGATTAAGCTGCGTGGGGAATACTAATAGTAGTCACTGCCCAAGTGTTCAAAGTATCTGTCAAGAATACATGTGTTTTTATGGATAGAAATCTAAGACAGATCAACACTCAGCAGGGTCGATCACATGCTATAGAACTGAAAGCAGAAATCACAAGATCAAGAATAGAATATATAATAGAAGTCAGGGGCACTACGTAGAGCTTAGATCATGGCTCTTCGTCACCCACCATACCACCATACCATATAATAGAATATGAGATAATGACATACATCATCACATGTAATTTAAATAAAGTAAAACAAAATACTAATAGAATATATAATAGAATATGAGATAATGACATGCATCATCACATGTTATTTAAATAAAGTAAAACAAAATATTCAGAGTAATCAAATAAAACTAAGAGGCTGAATAATTAGCCAAAATTCAATACTACAAATCCTGAAGATGTCGTTAGTAGACAAAGAAATCTCCCCTACAAGCCAAACTACTTTCAAGAGCCTCCTTACAATCTCTGACAAGGTCTCTGGTTTCCTTAGATGTGTCAGAGTGGTAGTCCTCTTTAGATTTGAACAGATTCCTCCATCTTTCTGCTACACTGACATCCTTAGAAGGGTTGTCTCTTCATCTTCATGGGATGTGCTCAAGTAGTTTTTTGTTTGTTTCATGGACTGCATCCATGAACTTCCCATACTCTGCAGTTGGGTTGAGCAGTTCCTCGGGTTCTTGGTTGAGGAACAGAGAGAACTTGTTCTTAACTTCAACAGAATACTTTTCTTGCAAATCTTTACTCTATTTGAGAGGGTTGTAGTCGTATCTGACTATCCTTGGTGCAGCCTAGCATTTCCTGAAACTCAGTTTGACTGCAGGCATCACAACACGGTGATCAGACCCAAGAGAGTTGAATGAATTGAAGACAATAGTGTCTCAAATGGAGTTATGCCATTCCCTCCTCACCAGTAAGAAATCAATGAGACTCTTGATCAGTGTCCCGTCAGAAAGATGTGCCCACAGTTTATTTTGGCACTTTTGAAATCTGTGGTTTGTTGCCTCGAGGTCTACCATTCCTCCAAGCAGAGGATGTGATCAGGTGGGTACCCTTATCCAGTCTTCCCGTCCTAATCTCCTCATTATGCACTATGCAATGCTCCTGTACTCCTAGCACTGCAATATTACTCTTGAGCTCAGCCCTCTTATACTGCTCCCTTATAGTAGGAACATGTAGTGCCCCTAAATATGTCCTTTTCCTATGTATGTAACTAATCCTGTACCTTTCCTTTCCTGATGTGTTGGACTCAACTCAACATCATCATCCGACGGTCCAGGGGAGTCATCAAGTCATCAAATGGTTGTTCCTCCACGAGATTCCTGTTAGGGGCTTAAACCCTACTGCGGTAAAAATATGTCATAACCACCCCTACAGAAAAGTGCCTCTAATTGTACCGACGGTACCTTAAATTTATGGTCTAAATTAAATTTCAAGTCGGACAAAAGTTGCTCAAGAAATTTTCGAAAATGTCCCTTCAACTCCAACAGAAAATGATTGAATTCAGGTCATCGTTGGGCTAAATTTTCAAATTATTTTTCTCAAATGATAAATTTAGGATTAAAGATTAAAATAGAACATCTTTAACTCCTGATAAACAATTCTAAATTAGGGTCTTAATCGAGGCCTGATTAACTTTTTGATGCTAGGATTTTCCATGTGTAGATATAAATGTTATACATTATATTCATCTAAATAGATTCATTCTGACTGTGTCTGTTTAATCAGTGATTAAGTTGT
>JH153665.1:142975-154259 GCA_000226015.1 Mnemiopsis leidyi | reverse complement strand
GATGTGACCATGTATTGTAGATAAACGCAGTTGAAATCGCTTACTCCAATTCGACTTACATTAATTTCAAAACTTTCATTGATATTTGCCTTTATTACCAAATCGCTTCTAGGCCATTCTATTTGCAAATAATTTTGAAATTTTTCGCCTGCGGCGGGCATTTACTGAATCATAAGATTTTAAATCATGCCCTTGAACCCCAGTTTTGTATCCACTGAAAGACTTCCTATGAGATTGGCCTGTATTGGCCCATGGTGGTGTGCAAAATGTGTGAGCGGTAACCATAGTTTGTGTTTTGCAGGGACTGACGGAGTTTTCATCTTGAAATTGAGTCTCTGAGGACCGAAATTTGACGCAGAATTCGGGTTTTGAGTCGTCGGGTCCATGTCTTGTCTGGTTTGTCTTTGGTCTCGCGGTAACATCGGGAATTGAGCTGAAATGGTGACTGGGCAGGAGGTTTTGGACAGTGATTCTCACCCTCCGGAGGGTCCGATTCGGTTGTCCTTTGTGCCCTGGACGGAGGGGGGTTGTAGCATTTTTCAGTGAAGATGTGAAATGCGAGTGAGGTGAGCTCTGTGCTCCGGACCCATGAAACCACCAGGAATAGGCCGGGGGCAGTGTTTTCTGGGTCAGCCTACTTTGAGATGCCGTGGGGAGACTCGGGATCGGGGAATATCGATGCCGATTGCAGGAAATTTTGTTCATAGTCTTGGCAACTGCTGGCAGGGGTTTTGAGTGAATTGCGCGTGGAGTAGCCCCTCCAGACACATTTGAGGTTGGGGTTTGACTGGCTTTCCGGGAGCGGCTGTGTCTCGGCAGCGATTTGACTGTTATGGATGCCCTTTGGAGGGAGTGTGGTCGGGGGTTGGAGCTGTCACCTGTGGGATTTTCGTGCTCCTGCGCCATTTGTGGCTTCGGTTATGGAGGGTCCCATGGGGATTTTGCTCGTTTTTTGCTAACTTCAAGTGGGTTTTTCGTCCGATGCGTGTTCTTGGGGATCGGGTTTGGGCATTCGGGACCAATTTATTTTGGGTGATTTTGGGAGTTGTTGTGTTTCCGGGTGGGGCACGAAGGGTCGACCTTTTTCAACCCCCCTTAAGAGTGTCCTTTCCTTTAAACGGAGGTCTGGAACCATCAAATCTGACTACCCTTACTAACTTTAAAGAATGAAAGGTACTGAGGTAGCAAGGGTGGGTGCGTAAACCTAGCGGTCTGCACTCTCCCGTATCAGCCTTAGTATCTGGTCTGTCCCTATTGTTTTACTGCCATTATCCACACTTTCCTGTCGGCACATGTTTAAATTGGGTGTAGGCCCTGTTTCAGACCTTCTAACCTTCACTATCAAAACAGTATCTTAAAGGCACAATGAATTTAAAGAAGCTTGAATTTGACATTTTTCTCATTGCTATAAATGATATTTAATAAAAATTGTTTTATTCTTAAATTGCTGTGTCAAAATCCTCAAAATTTTTCGCCTGCGGCGAACAGTCCCAGTTGACATTTTTCTGTGCTACATGAAACTATTTCTGTTGTACAGGCATGCTTACACATTTAAAGGCCAAGTTTATGTTGAAATATTGATAATGTGCAGAGGAACTGTATGCAAAAATCCCCATCTTACTGAAAGCACGTTAGTTTCAAATTTTTGTGAATTCGGGGACAAAATATCTGAATTAAAAAACTATTTTCGGTACCTTAAATTAGGTAAATTTTGACTTATTTGCACCCATGGTCATAACTAATTATCAAATAGCTTGATGACCACATAGAGTCCCCTCTATGTTGGCAAATGGTCACCTTATCCAAAGCCACGCTACCGGAACATTGGATTTTAACCGTCAGAACATTAGTACTAAGTACCACAGAATTACTGCTTGAACATCTGTACAGGATAAATTGTTATATTCACCTGCTCCTTGCAGAACTTGGATTTTGTCCTAAAGCGAAAGGAGGTTGAGGCGGAAGAATGATTGAATCATGCTCCGCTTTTGCGGGGGCTAACCTTCACCTTGTCTGCCCTGTTACCCTGGGCCAGGGGCTGTATCCTGTCCGCCAGAACATGGTCAAGTCTGTCTTGGTCATAGCAGATCAGGTTTGGAGGGTAACAGTCACACCTTTATGACTACTGTGTTATTGGAAACTAGCAGAAACACCAGTCTCCGAAGCTCTTGTAGGTCAAGAGTTTAGAAGCCAATCTAATGGTTGAGTGGTCTTCTCAAGGCTAAGTATCTCCCGTCGTCCTTCCTGCCTTTAGCCCGGTCCAATCCAGTTTCCAGTCTGCACCACGCGGAGGTAACAGGGGAGGTCTTATTGTGGAGGGGCTTCGATCTAGCTGACGGATCTAAACTGGCACGGGGCACCAGCAGGGTTACACCTCTTTGAGGTCCCGGTAGCCTCACGGCGGTCCAGGGTTTCTATCCACAGGTGACACCTTGGCCTTGGGTCACAATAAGCTTCACACAACCAGAACTTTAAGAGAAGCAAATCATTGGTTTGAATAATCCAAGGTTGTTGCACACTTTAAACTAGTCAGCTCTGACAACCTAGCTGGCTGTGAGATCTTATTTCAAGAAAACAGTATCAAATGTATAGAATCCGAACTACAGCAGCTTCCTGAATCATACCAAACTGATATGCACAAACCTACCAATCTAAGCCTCAAATCAGAAATGGCCAAGCTTTCCTCTGATGCACTGCAGGCCCCTCCCCAATCCTCAGCTATCCAGGAGCATGAGACGTTCCTTAAATTTGTGTCAGAGAGACTAGATGCCATCATGAATGGCAGCCAGGGCCTGGCTGCCATTTATAGATCATTTCTGCATTTCTCGGTTTGCTTCGGCTTAACTTCATTCTTCTTCTCTACTACTGCAAACCCAAATATCTTCACGTGTATAGCCCAATCCCTTCTGATTTCCCTGGATTCACACTGGGGGTAATACAGGGTGGGAGAACTTGAATAATGTTCCCTCACTTCAGCAGCCCTGTATCTGTTTGCTAGGGCCAGGATGGTCTGGGGATCGGCTCATTCTTTGGATTGTGACTCGGAATGCAACAATATGTAATCAACTTAATGAGATCTGATTTGAACAAGACATGAAGTATGTTGAACGGTTTTCATAACAAACTTAAGATTTTTCCAAGCGGGCAGTGACACATGGGGCTTATAATTTCTTGCACCGTCAACATGTCACCCAGTCTTTGCCGGGTGGGTTGATGGGGCAAATACCCGCTTATCGAGGTCGAGATTAATTGTTCCTGAATGGAACACTTCTACAATTTCAATTTCATAGAATCTTAGCGCACACGTTTGACGTTGACGGACGCTTTTGGTAGTGTCCGTCTCTGCGAATTTCCTACGATGAGCAAGTATAATTGTTTGTTTTTTATGCAATGTTGAAGTTTGAAACTCATTATATCATAAACAATTAGCATATAAATATTAAAGCTGAATTTTTGAATACGACCCGCCTATAGCCAGCAAAGTTTTAACACTACAACAACTTAAGTAAGGATAAAAAATATTTGAGAAATTAATAGCAAGAAAAATAATGATTAAACATGATTGATGATAATTATTTGTTGGTTTCCATGTTTCTGTGCATTGACAATAAATGTCGGTCGATGATCCCAGTAGGTCACAGAAAGTTAAGGTATGGAGTTCACCTAAAAAGTGCTTATTACGCCGCGCGCGCAAAAGGGCTCTCCCGCTCTGGTTAGAGCAATCTGTTGTACATTGTCGAGGTGTTACCCGCCTTGCGCGCGGCTCGCAGCTTGCTGCGCGCTCTCCTGGCGACGTTTCGTTAGAACGTTAAACGTGGATATCATTTCGTAAAGTTGTACAAGTCCGTCGTTTGAAAATAAATTACCGTATCTTCATGAAGCAGCAACATCAACAAATGACAAAGGTGACGCCAAACCACATTAAAACCTTGACACTTGAAAACTATCCTGTATTCAGCTTTGTTTAAGTGAAATGAAATGGTTAAAGATCCTTCAGCAAAATTCAACACACGTCGTTGACAAATACTAACAGAGCTTGGAGCTGAACTATGTTTAACACACGCTTAATATTTGAAATATCTATTTTGCCTCTCAAGGCTACAAATCTCCCCTCCACAAATAAAGAGTTTTTTGTTTTTCTCAGCTTCAGCTCTTCTTTTTAACTCTAGGTCAAGTTGTTTGTGCTGAGCTTTCTCTTCTGCTGTGCGATCAGGAGCTAGGAACACCCTCCTAAAATTGTCAAATTACTCCCTCCTAAATTTTTCATTTTACTCGACTTCTGCACGATCGAAGAACTGGAAAAGAAAACTTTAACCGGTTTTGACGATTCTAAGCCTCAACTCGGGGTTTCACTCGACTCCCAGTGATTCAATTACTTCTGAGACTTTGCTATTGATCTCCTCATTGTCCTCCTCGCATAGCCCAGAGACCATGATGTTTTTACCCAACTCCTCCTCAAAAGCAATCTGCCTGGCTACTGATTTGATGGATTCTGTAGAAATCGCAGCTGAGTTTTTAATAGCACCGGATTTCACCACATCGCTAAAGCTTCTTCTTTAAACTCTTTCGCGCTCGAAAGTCCCTCTCTTGGTTGATGATCATGTTGTGCTGTCTCTCAATCAGCTGCATGGCTCGCAAAAACTTTGCCGATAAATCTCCCTTGTTACGAATAAAACAAAACTTTACGAATAAAACAAAATTTTTTATTTATCATCAATAAAAGCACAAATAAAAATAGAGAAAAGGGAATGGCAAAAATCATTAAGAGTATTCTGGCTAAAAATTCCTTAAGTTCTACAATTACGTTTTCTTTAGGGCCCAAGCCACATTATTTATCATTAATTATCCATTAAATGAATCAGGTGGCCTGTTTCCCAAGTTACTTCTACAGCAGATTCTACAGCAGATTCTACAGCTGACTACTCTCGCTGAGAGGCGTTCGAGAGGTGATCTGATTGAAGTTTGGAAAGCTAGCCAAGGTTTATCCCAGTTAGCTGGAGTTTTAAATTTTAGTAGATCTGGAGTCAATTTGATTTGTAAGCCTGGAAAGAGTAAAAGCTCCAAATTAAATCGTATCAAAAGGAATTTTATAAATGAAAGGGTAATGTTGTTTTGGAATAAACTACCAATCGAGGTGAAGAATGCACCGACTTTAAATTCTTTTAAATCTAATTTAGAGATCTATAAGAGTAAAACTAAAGCATTAGGTATATATGGTAATGGAAACTTTTGGGAACTTTCTGATGAAGTTTTAAATCGAATTGAAAGTGGAAATTATTTGGAGAACAAGTTAAGACATAACAGCTTTCTTCAAGATAACCCATTTGTTGCTAAGAAGAAATTTATAAATATTTATTAGTTTTTAATGCTTTTTATTAAATTTGTTAAATTTTTTAAGGTTTTTGAAATTTTTAGGAGATTATGTGTGATGATGCTGGCATCATAATTTATTATTTATTATTTATTTTATTTATATATTTACTTCAAGATTGAAGGAGATTGGGTATTATGTAACATTATACATGTGAGCTGATGTAGGAGAGAGCATACCGCAAAGTTTGTGCCCCCACCTTGGCTACTCACATATTCAACTGGTTTGATGAAGTTAATTTAGCTCATATCAATTATGGCTTGGTCCCTCACAATCATAATAGATAAAACTTCAGTAAGTCAATTCTTAAGGACATTCAAAATAATGATAATATCTTACCAATTCTGTTCGCACTGTCTATAGTCGCTTCTAGAATTACACAATTTACTTTACATAGTTTCATGGTATCAAGCAGAAAATGTTGTCCATCACCCTCCACCTTATCAAAATGAAATCTTTCTGCAACTGTCGGCATGATCAGATGTACACAGTGTATAGTGGCTGTAAAACAAGCTGTAGCTGTGAGTTGAGATAGTCGCTGAGATGATAAGCGGTGCTGATTACGGAGGCACAAATTAGCAACGAAATAAAAGCATGTATGACTGAACTGATAAAAATTTTGGATAAACATTTTAGATAAAAATTTCTGTTTTCTGAAAAATTGTGGGTTCTTCTTCTTACGAGTTAGGATCAGTTGGTCTGCTTTCCCTTTTGTATAGTTATCTATGTAATTATGGGGTTTTCTCTATAAAGCATTGCGCTATTATACTACAGTAAACCCTCGATTTACCGGGCCTCTATTTACCGGGTCCCTCTATTTACCGGGCCCCCTTCCTTTCCCCCGAAATTTTTCAATATTTTCACATTTTTTTTTCAAAATTTGGAAATAGGATATGAGCTTTCAATAGCATGCACCGGCACCGGGCACACGTGACATAATGGTATCTCTTCGCCATGTGACACCGTGATAAAGCCTTAACATGCAAGCTGACAGCTAACACACACGTGTACTGAGATATGTAACGTAACCACGGCATACATACACAATAAAACGATCGACCTTGAGATTACTGATTGAAGATGTAATTCAGATTTTCAGAAAGTTGGATCCATTCTCACAGTTCTAAATCCCCGAAGGAGTACTTTTATCAAGAAATTTGGTCAGGAATGACTTAAGTTACTATTTTTGGCCAAAATGAGGCCATATTTTGGTAAAATTCTATTTACCGGGCCCCTCTATTTACCGGGCCTCAAACCTTTCCCCCGAGAGGCCCGGTAAATCGAGGGTTTACTGTACTTTCCTGTTTTTAGCATGATTTTTTGAAACTAAATATATCATAACTATTGAGCTATATTTGTGAGCTGTATAGAGTGTTTTGTCTCATCTGTGTTTTGAGTCAAGACTTTTTTCGTTATTTGGGATGAGCAGAAAGGTAATCCAACAGAGTTAATTACATCACAGTCGTTCCATGATATTATTTGTGCTTACGACAGGCTCATATTGTATTCAGAGATGCTAAGGGGGTCATTTTCAGATGTCCCTATCACATCATATTACCTTGGGAGTGACCAAAACGAACAATTATTTGCATATTTGCCAACATCGTATGCAGGTGATCCCTCCCACAACCTCGATTCAGGTAAAATGGCCTGTGGAATTGAACGAAGAAATGTTTGCAGCCAACTCTCACTAACAGAGGATAAATCTGCCGCTGCCCATACCCAAGAAAGTGTACCCGAGAAATGTTACAGCCGGTTTTAAGTTTTGAAACCAAAAACTAGTTTAAATCAACAGCAGCCAGTATCAATATCATCAGACAAGCTGCAATAAAATTGCTCATATTTTCTCTGTAGCTTCAGTGGTATTTCATCAACAGTCTTCGCGGCAGAAATTATTTTTACAATGTATCCTCTGCTCAAATTCAATTGCTTCTAGCACTATCAGAGGGCAAATCGAAAAAGCTTCTTTAGAATTTGAGAGATGGAAATCTAGCGTCCGCCTGAGACCTAACTAAGCGGGTGCAATTCTTGTTTTAACCTTAATTAGGCCGATAACTGAGTACTGACTTTGTGAATGCTTTGGATGCAATTTTTCAACGTTCAGGTGGGTATATTGTAGCAGCAATGATATCTGAGAAAGCTCATCTTGATAGCATCACTAAAGCCGTAGTTATGAGAGCCCAAAATGAACCCAAAAAATTAGAAAAAAGTCCAAATACCCTCAAATTTAGCACAAATAGATGATCTTAAGACTTAATTTGGCCAGCATTCTGGTCCCACCAATAGTACACTAAGTTGATGTGGAAACCAAATCTCAAACTTGTGTTGCTGAGGATATGTGGGGTCCTTTGCGCGTGGCACGCCCTTTGAATCTTTGTCACATATTGGGGGGAGTAAGTGAGGGTTACTTCAAAGTCAAAGACATTGACTCTAGACCAGTCAAGGCTCAAAATTATGGTTATCTATCTTTCAAAACCCCATCTCCTTTACTTTAGAAGATATTGAGGGTAATCTAAAGCCAAGTCAAACCAATGTCAAAAACAAAAACCCCAAATTTACCCTCATTTTTGGCTCTAACTCCTGAACGCAAGGTCAAATCCACTCAAACTTGGTCACATCTTGTGGGTCTCATTGATCTACAGCCCCTGGATCCAAAAAGGAAGCATGATCTTCTTTACAGAATTTTAGATAAGCCAAAAAGTAGCAAAATTTGAAAGGAACCATTTAAACTGTTATTGATGATTGTTTCATTAATTCTTGTTGTTATCAGTTAATAAGGGGGGGGGGGGTAAAGCACTGACCATGAAATTTACCCTATGGTCAATGGTAAGGCACTGACCATGACCATGACACCCTGAAATTTACCCTATGGTCAATGGTCAAAAAAAATTGACCATGACCACTAACAAACGTGAATTCGCCCCATGGTCATGGTCAAAATTTTTGACCATTTGACCACGGCAATTTTGAAATTTTGGCCATGGTCATGGTCAAAAATTTTTGACCATTTGACCATGACACCCGGACGTAGGCCAAACGGTCAAAAAATCGTGGTAATCTTATCCCCCCCTAATTAATGACCATTCAGATTTATGGGTACATCAGGTTCAAAATTCCGTAGAGCCCTCCTATCAGCAGATGAAGAAACTGCATTGAAGTATTACACTGATAAAGTTCTGCGTAAACATGTCAATGTGAATGACTGGTTGTTTTATGGACGAAATAGCCCAATTCATTTAGCTGCTGGTTTTGCTATGTCCACACTGCTGAAACGATTTATTGAAAATGGTGGTAATCCAAATACTAAAAACTCTCGGCAAGAAAACATCTTTCATGCCTGTGTGAAACCTGTGGTTGGGCTTAGTAAACGACAGAAATTAAAAGTTATAAAGATTGAAGAGGATGAAGATCAGGCTAGGGAGGCATGTCTAAATGTGATTTTCGATATGGCTGCTCGGGGTGAACATTTGGCTGGGATGCTTCCTCTGCAAATCAATGAACTTGATCAGGTAAAGTGGGACCTTTTCTTTGTTTAGACACATTGCCCAGACTGTAATTATGAAATTGCAAAAAGTTTGTTGGAATCCGATTTTGTGTTAGCTTTTTGTGGTGTTAAGATGAAATTTAGCCGAATCAATTTCCATTTTTGAAAATTATTCATTTTCTGGGCCCTTTCTTTGTTGGTTCTGTGCTCAAAGCTTCTAATATATCTAGTTGAGAGAAAGATACTTTTGGACACCACACCCAGCCAAATGGTAGGAGACTGTATATACATAATTAGATTTTTTGTGTTCATCATTGCTCATTATTAGTCTTGAATTTTTTCCCCAGCACCAGAACACTCCACTTCATTATGCTGCTGGCCATGGCTATTTGAGGTGTGTGAAAGTTCTGGTTGAGCATGGTGCAAAACTGTTTATCGAAAACAAGGACAGTAAAACTGCTTGTGACCTCAGTGAAGACGGACAGTTTACTGAGATCGCCACTTATCTTGAGGGGAAGATGGTGTTTTCGGTAAGCAAACTGGATGTCTAATATGAGTGATTTTCTCCCTCTGTACTTTCTAGTTGTTGTTTGTTCGTTTACCTATTCAGTATTCATTTCTAGTTCTGTGAATATTTTATGCTTCAGAAAGATGAGGACCATACAAATACAGGAAATGATAATTTCGATTTCGCCAAAGCTGAGGTTCGTTTTTTCTCTCGTCTTGATCCGTTTTAAATGTGATTAAAATTTGAAATAAGTTTCCATTTAAACTTATAAAATTTTTCCCTTGAAAATGTATTGCAATTGTCTTGACAAACTGTTAACAAAATTGGTATCTAAAAACACAAATTTAATCACTTTCAATGCAGCTGTATAGCGGGATGCGATGTCAAGATGTACAGATGCAGAAGGACCAACTTATTGTAGAAACTGCGGATATGCTAAAAATCCCTCTCTTTACAGCCGAAGCTCTGCTAAAGGTGCATGGTAAGGGAATTTGAATTCATGATTCGCTTTCATTAAGAAATGATTTATAAAAGAGTGATATGAGACAGTTCTAAAGCAAGGTGTTCTTATAACCCATCAAGTGTTAAGCAGTGCTGTGAATTTTGAGTACTAGTTCCCACTGGAAAAGCCATTGTATCTCAACCCGGTGTAACGTAGTTTTGTTTCCCCTCAGATTGGAACAGAAAGAAACTGCTAGATGAGTGGATGCACGACAAAGCTAAAACCTGTGGAAGAGCTGGAGTGGCAGTTCCTCTTGATGGTAATGATAACAGCTAAACTTTTATATTCTATATTGCAACAGCAATAACTATTTAAGTAACTTGATCAACAGTAACGATAACAGCTAAACTTTTATATTCTGTATTGTAACAGCTAAACTTTTATATTCTATATTGCAACGGCAATAACTATTTAAGTAACTTGATCAACTGTGTCCAAGGGACCGACTGAAGGGACTCGACTATTATAATCATTAAGTCGAATCATAGCAATCAAAAGTAGATCTATCTTGTACTGAGTCCTACTTACTTACGACCATGAGTTGATAGTTACTATTGCTATTATAGTCTAAAGTATCTTAGTAACTGCATATTATTAAAGTTCTAAATAGCAGATAAAAATAGCAGATACAAATAGCAGATAAAAATAGCAGATAAAAATAGCAGATACAAATAGCACAGCTGTCCTCTAATCTCTCTCAAGATAAAATAACTAATTAAATCGACTTTTGCATCTTTATCCACGACGCTCTATCATAAGCAATATTTCTTAAGTATTTCAAATCATTGATATTGTTAAGAAGCAAATTTCGTTCATTAAGGTCATGCTTCATCAAAGAAAATAGGTTGGAAGACTTTTTTAGGTCTTCTAGCTCTCCCTTTCATATTCAAACTGTTGATAGCAAATACTAAGGAGTAAGGAGGTGTAGGCAGGCCCCTCTGTAACTGTAAATGGAACAAGAATTGCGGCCACTTTCACTGTGTCAGGCGACCGCTGAATTTCCCGTATCAATTATCATGCCGTCGCTTATTGTTATTAAAATTCGCGAAATGAGGAATCATAATACGCAACCACTAACCACACGTAATTTCGTTAATTTTCATAGTTCTGGCTCTGCACGTGTAAATACAGACGCGCGAATTAATGCAGCCGTTCAATGCATGATTTTAAAATTTCACTCTGCACGCGCAAAGTTTGGACACTATCGCGCGTTCTTTTCATTGTTTTATTTCAAATATCGTGAGTCTGTATGACGTCGTCATAATTATATTGTCTGTGCTACCTTTATAATTTATTCATAGTCATACTGCGTTGTGTTTATACTTTAAACTAATAGCGTTATGTGAGTTTGTCGTTAAATAGATTTGTACCGTGTACGGAGCTGAGATTAAAATCGTGTTACATTCATCTTTCAATCAG
>JH153665.1:132716-142965 GCA_000226015.1 Mnemiopsis leidyi | reverse complement strand
AATCAGTCAAATTTCGACAAATTACTACAATAAAACTAAAGTTCATAGAATTTTGATCATTTTTCTTGATGTGAGGCAAATATACATAAATTTCATAATGATTATGTATATCTGAAGTATATTCTGCGGCCTTGGGCAGTAAAAACCTATAATCGTATTTGTATACATGATAAGTTTGATAAAGGAGCGCGGACGTACGTACGTACGTACGGACACTTTTCGAGCTAATATTCCAAAATTACGCTGTCGATCGCCAACCCTTGTTTTGTACTTTTTGTGCACGTGCACAAAACGTATCAAAACAATCTTGCCATTTGGGCCCTTCGGGCCCAAATGGCAAGATACGGGAAAAAATATTTGATATATAAATTCACATGATAAATATTTGAAAATCTTTTGGTTTTGATGGGCTGGTGGTGTAGTGGTTTCCTTCTCGGCTCCCACGCAGGAGGTCGGGGGTTCAAATCCCATTTCCGCCAGTCCTAGAGAAGTGCGCTAAGGGCATTTGCCTATGCAACCTTCTTCGGTCGACTCAGCCGAATGATCGGGAAACCGTGATTGAGGGTTAAATGAGTAGCTGCCCATTGCAGCGAAGTCTCGGGCGATAAAAGTGTGGTACACACTACCTTAACCGTCACTGGCGTGTATGTATAATTGTACATTCGGCCTCCTGTAATTGGCCGTTACACTTGTGTAACATGTGGCTGTTGGAGTGTCCGAATTAAAATAAGTATGAGATAAAAAATGATGCAAAACTTCTAATTCCAACTCTAATTGTATTGGTCCTAGGTAAGTATAGTAGCGTTTAGGTGGAACTGTCCAGATAGTAACAAATCCTACCTGCACAGACAGCACGTCTGTAGACAGTGTTCAAGTAGCCAGATAGTAACAAATCCTACCTACACAGACAGTACGTCTGTAGACAGTGTTCAAGTAGCCAGATAGTAACAAATCTTACCTGCACAGACAGTACGTCTGTAAACAGTGTTCAAGTAGCCAGATAGTAACAAATCCTACCTACACAGACAGTACGTCTGTAGACAGTGTTCAAGTAGCCAGATAGTAACAAATCCTACCTGCACAGACAGTACGTCTGTAGACAGTGTTCAAGTAGCCAGATAGTAACAAATCTTACCTACACAGACAGTACGTCTGTAGACAGTGTTCAAGTAGCGGTACAAGCGAGCAGCAGCGCCAGACGTCCCGGGTCTGTCCAGGAAAATGAGGAATGTGAGATCTGCTTCTCCGAGTTTCAACCTGATCGCAGACTTGTCATCTCCTGCAGGTTTGTACTCAGACTTGTCATCTACACCAGGTTTGTAGTCAAAATCTCGTTTTTAGAACTCGCTGTCCATGAAAACTATATAATTTAATGTTTTGAAAATGAGTGCCCCCGTTATGTACCTACTTATCGTTAATGTAAAATATCATTGTTATGAAATACGTCAAAAATTGGTTCTAAATGCGTACGAATGTAACGTGAAGTTTCTTGTCATCAAGAACGAAAAAATTAAAATTATGCATACGTTTGCTTGCTACGCTACTTATTTTACAGCATTGTAAAATGTAGACATGTACATTACCTGTAATGTAGACTTGACCATAAAGCAGCGTTATTTTTGCTTTTGACCAAGCTCATCTTTCAATTTTTTATTCGATATCATATTAACATGACTTTTGTGTAGTGTGTACTCTCCTGAGTTTCTGTATTGCTGTAAAACTAAGATAAATAGCGAAAATGTGCCACCAAATGGTGTTTGATTTGAAACAACTTTAAATTTGATTTGAAACAACTTTAAATTAAATTTGATTTTAAAGAAGAATTGTACCTCCAGACACGTAATCTGTGTGCAGTGCTGGTCGGACTACCTCACTATGAAGATAACAGAGAACCCCTCCACCAGTCTCGAGTGTCCTGGACATGACTGCTCCATCCTTGTCCCTACGGTAACGTTTTCAATAAACTTAATTGACTTCGTGAAGTAAGTGAATTAAGTAATTAATCAGTTGTCTGTCTAACCTCGCGCAGTTTAATGTAACGTTCGTGATGTAACCTAGAAACGAAATCTCGGTAGTGGCAGGATTTTAGTTTCGCGAATATCTCAATGGAATTAAGATCGTATCAATATCCCTCATGCCTAAATATGGACTAAACATGGGAGGCTATCTAACGATCCGTTTAGGAACTTGTGGAGTCCATTGTTTCAAAAGACGTAGCGCAGAGATACCTAGAATTCGGGATACAAGCCTTCGTGGACACACACCCCGATATGAAGTGGTATGTTTACTTGTAATAATGTTTGTCTTGGGGATAGTGGAGTAATATTATCAAGGTGTAAGTACAATGTATCAGGCCAGGTTCATGTTTACTTGTGTACGTTTCCAAATTCTGACCTTGAGATTCCTGTTTCATACTTTCATACCTCGGTCTTCAACAAGGTGTACATTCACCGGTGCAGAGCGTTTATGACTTTACGAACTGCAAATACCTTGAATTCAACGAAATTTGCGTCAATTTGATACAGTACGCCAGCTCCACAAATTTGAGACTCTGACAACTTCCTTGGCTTTTAACAACACAATATTAAAACGCTTCCTTCCTTTTTTATTAATTTGGGCTGTTCACTCTAGATCGAATGGAGATTGGAGGGTTTACCAACGGTGTGTGAAGAACTAGCAGCTGTTAAACCTGCCGAAAGAGCCCACGTTGAAGTTTCTGTGTTTGATTTCTTTGCCAGGTCATAACATTACCATAACGTACGTCCATAATTTAGCTTCGGGCTCATACGTCAAACACATGTTTAAATTGTTAATGTTCTCTATAAGGCACTCTGAATGTCTGGCGTAAATGGATCTAGTAAAACCCAATAGATCTATGCAGATTAGTAAACGATATAAATTTCTAAAGATTAAATTCGCAGACATAATCAGAAACCTAACAAAAATAAAATTTAAAAGCAAGTATTTTCGTACAACCTTGTGCAGTATTACGCTACATTGCTGTTTAATGAAGATGCCAGTGTTTACTGCTATAGAGTATAGTGGTTACACTAATTTATAAATTCACCTGATCTCTACCATCCTGAACCCTCCCTGTTTATGGAGCAAGGTGGTACGTGGCTCTCCACCCTCTATATTTTCTTCATCTCTATAAAGCTCCTTATTTTATAACCAGTTCCGCCCGAGCTGTGGCTCGGCCATCTCACTAGGAGTTTCCGGTGTAAGTGGAATGCAACCTTAGTGCAATCTAAGTGCAACCTTAGTGCAACCTTAGTGCAATCTAAGTGCAACCTTAGTGCAACCTTAGTGCAACCTAAGTGCAACCCTAGTGGGATGCAACCCACAAACACTAAGCTAAATTCCTGCTATTAGATACCGACTGCAGTTGTAAGATACTCTATGTAATTCGATTAAAAGCCATCTCTCAAGACTAGACCAATATATGGATAAAAGTCTACATCAATATCCAGCTGTATTAGTTTTCCATCGCAACGACAAACGAGCACACTTGAACGTTGTGTGGGTCTGAAAGCAAGGCTGTTCACATTGTAGGGTCTACAAATACCATAGGAAGTCCCCAAATACCATCCTTGGTATGAAGCACAGTAGCGAGACTTGAATGAACAGTTTATATTACTGATGCAAAGTTCTGTATACATATTCCACATACTGCTAATTATTATATATCTTATTCTATGTTTACTTATAAGCTATTAGTCTACGCTATTGTTAAGAATGCGTGGTTGATGAAGCGATATAATTACAGGTGTTTACTAAGTTATGTATATGGCCTCGTGCTCTTGGGGTTAACACAGCAGTTTATTAGTTTTACGTTCCCTACTTTAAATAGAAACTTTCTAATAAGATCCCTCCTATAAATATAAACTTTCTAATAAGTTCCCTCCTATAAATAGAAACTTTCTAATAAGTTCCCTCCTTTAAATAGAAACTTTCTAATAAGTTCCCCAGTTTAAATAGAAACTTTCTAATAAGTTCCCTACTTTAAATAGAAACTTTCTAATAAGATCCCTCCTATAAATATAAACTTTCTAATAAGTTCCCTCCTTTAAATAGAAACTTTCTAATAAGTTCCCTACTTAAAATAGAAGCTTTCTAATAAGTTCCCCAGTTTAAATAGAAGCTTTCTAATAAGTTCCCCAGTTTAAATAGAAACTCTCTAATGAATTCCCTACTTTAAATGGAAACTTTCTAATAAGTTCCCTACTTTAAATAGAAACTTTCTTATAAGTTCCCTACTTTGAATAGAAACTTTCTAATGAGTTCCCTACTTTAAATATCTAAAATTTCTAATGAGTTCCCTACTTTAAATAGAAACTTTCTAATAAGTTTCCTACTTTAAATAGAAACGTTCTAATAAGATCCCTCCTATAAATATAAACTTTCTGATAAGTTACCTGCTTAAAATAGAAACTTTCTGATAAGTTCCCTACTTAAGTTCCCTGTTAAGACAACTTTCTAATAAGTTGAACGATTGGTCATTGGTTAATCGATCATTGGCCACATGATACAAATAGCATAACTAATTTAACAATTATAATGACTTAAAAACCTACTTCATCAAAAGTCGTGTTTTAGTTGTGTTTTAGTTGCATTGGATTATCAATCTTTATGATCTCCGATATAACTTAAACTCCTATAAAAAAGGTAAATAAAAAGACTACAAAATTAAAAGATACTAGATTCAAAGGTCAGATCAGCTCAAATTCTATTTCAAGATCTAGTTATCTCAAGCTGCCTGTTTTGTGCTAAAACCCGGTCTTGGCACCCAAGATTACGTGTTGTCTGCTTTACCTCCGTTCTCAAATCACCGAATAGAACGCCATGGCAGAGACCTATGTGTCGATATTCTGATGTTTAGTTCTGCTGTCACTTTAACACCATAACATAGGTAAATAATTCTGTAATCTGTACGTACGTCGTTGTCAGGTTTGTTTGGGTGTCGTCTCTGTTAAACTTTGTATTGAAAAGTAAACTAACGTAAGTAGAGGATGGTTATCGAATCATTAAACTTACCATAAGTTACCGCCAATGCGTTATACTAAGTTAAATTTGATTGGGAGCTTAAGCAATACGAAGTCGTATTCAATCAAACTCCATATTAACTCGTTTTAAATCAAACTCCCTATAACAAAGTCGGTATCAAATTGCCGATTCAATTATTTAACGCTGTATTATTAACTATACGCTGTATTATTAACCGTACGCTGTATTATTAATAGATAGATTACGATATTGTACCCACTCCCAGGTGCCCGTTTCCGGGATGCGGTAGAGCGGTAAAACTCCCTGACGACAACAACATGACTTTCAACTACAACGGTTTTATCATGAAGACCAAGCGGACCAAACCCGCCCCTCGTGCCGTGGATTGCGGTAGCGGACATTTCTTTTGTTGGTGAGTTGGAGTGCGGTAGTAGACCTTTCTAGTGTAACTCTTAAACCGTAAGTTGAATCTAGGTTATGGGATGTTTGATGGGTTAAAAGTTGCGGCAGCGTACATGTCTTCTGTAAGTAAACGTTCTGTTTCGTAGCGGACACAAATCAGGCTCGGATTTTTAAACCAGTGTCATTCAAGTTGTTTATTGCACTTGCTAACTAACTAAATAGTGTCAGATTGATGGGGCGAAACGTGTTTCGTAGAAACTTGTGATATATTTAGCGATGACAAATGTCAAATGTGGAAATAGAAATTTTCCAGCAGCCAGTTAAGCTTAGGAGCACAATCGACTGCTCCTCTGTGTTTCTGTCCGCGTGCGTCGTACAATCTGTTTGCTATGTGTATCTGTCGGTGTTCACTCTGTTTGCTAGATGTATCTGTCGGCGCGGTGTGCACTCTGCGTGCCATGTATGAATCTGTCATGTGTTATGATCCTGACATATCGTGTGATGACATGTTGGAATTACATTTTACCGGGCTTAGCAAGTGTTAGTTGAGACTGTTGTAGCTTTGTCTCCTTCTGAGTACAGGTATGGGGCAGTATCCAAGAAGCCCGACCCAGTACGCGAACTATGGTTGCAGTTTTAACTGCTCGTGTCTTCGATACTGATAAAAAGTTGTGGAATTTATGAACGTGTCACGTGATATTACTATTTGGTAACGTGTGGATGGTTGAGCAGTGATATTTAACGTGAGAGCTTAATATATAGAGTTATATCACACAGTTGGGGAATTTTACTGGTTGATGTGTGAACAGATTGATAAATGAGCGATCAAAGTAGCTAAGTGGTAAATGGATGATGGAAGTAAAATCAAATGTTTTAAAAGTAGGTCACGTGACATGATAATTGAAAAACCGAAATAAGTTTTCACAACCCGGCCATGCTGCATCTGAAAATATGCCTTCCTCCACACACTCCGAATGAACCAGGCTTTGTATTTCGACACCGGCTGTGTGGGTTCGCTCAACGTTGTTCATCTGTAAGATTTCATAAAACTCGGCAGTCACGAGAAATCGATTTACAGCATCGGCACATTTTTCAAATAATTCGTGATCTCATATAATTCTTTATAGTTTGAATTAAACTTAGTTATTCCTGAGCTGAGTTGGTCATTAATAAACAGCAAAGTGGGTGATTATTATCAACGATTAATCATTCACTTAATGCTTTAAATTCCACCAATTCATTATCATGGTATGCATTGTCTTAAGAAACTTTCAATTAATTTCCATTTTCATTGTACTCCATTAAACGATCCCATGTTTTCACCTATTCTTCAAATACCGCTTCTTACCTCCCTCCCCCACCATCAAGGAACTGTTTGGACGAAGCCCACGAGCCATGTGACTGTGACTTGTGGGGCACCTGGCAGCGAGAGATCGGTCACATGAAGCCCGAACCTAAAGGTTAGTGCTTTAATTCTTAGTCACGTGATTAATACCTAGTGTTTTGACCGGCTGTTGTTTTGTTTCTGTGTGTCACTGTCGTTGCAAAATGCTACCACTTTTTCACCTGTTGCTGTAAAAATAAGGATATCCTCTACCATCATTGAGACACATATTTAAGGACATTAAATACCATGAAATTAAAAGTGTGTAACGTCTTTTTAGTCAGACTGGAGTTGAAGAGGCAATTTATTTCATTCACATTTAACATATACCGCTTATGCTTGATTAAGATTAAAAACTGAAAAATTCTAGCAATGAAGATCTAGTAAAAAAATAAAAAAAACCTCACGGCTCTATATGAGTATCTGCATCGTATTCTCCAACGACACTCGTTAGTATAACCTAATTGTAGGTAAGCTCTCCTGGCGTCCCAGTGTGAACTCCATATCCACACATGCACAGACAGTCCTGCACTCTTTAATGATTAGATTGAACTTAAACTGGGTTTGAGAGAGATATATCTCCTGTCCTGGCTGTTTGGCGACAAGGGGTAGTTTTATAATCAGCGTGATAACTTTCTCTCATTTCCATATTGGGCTCGCAACACCGCATCCAGTAAATGGCATTTACCGCTCGTCTCCTTAACTTTAAACTTTTGGTAAGCCTCACTGAGTTAATGGTCTACGTGAAACCTCTGTGCATGTCCTCATGTCAGCTTGATTCTCTCTCCCTCGTCAAACTTACTGGATTTGAAGATTTCTGGTAAAGCTGGTAGAGTAGAACTCAAGAACAAGGAACAAGGACTTGCGTTAGAGATTACCGGAAATAGCTCTGGAGTTGTTCCCTGCTTATTACAGCAGCTGCTGGCCATGGATTACGCAATAGTCCGACCTTAATACATCATTACCCATGTTCTGGCACGCTTACCACGCGCCACATTTCAGCTGTTATTTAACTGTTGAAATACTAGTGTAGTCGGCAGGAGATAATTATCATTGTGCCTTATGGCTCCCCATACATTCGAATACTCTGAATTTCTCTCGGTATATAATCACCACATCGCATGACTAGCACTGAATATTACTGTGTAGAATTCAGCTTGTGCCAAGTTAGGATGTTTTACTTCTTATTCACGGCAGAGATAATGCTTCAAAATCTAGAATAGGGCTCACTCACTAAATTTGTCTTACTTGATTTTTTGGGTTATAATAGGTATCCTTCTTCTTTAAGATTGTCAGATGTCTCAAATTGGTGTTGAAATGTTCGATGTTATGTACTAACATTCTGTTGTGCATGTGCATGTGCATGAAATATGTTCGCATGACAACGTCAACATTCGATCGTTGCGATTGTAGGGTAATCAGTTAATTATCAAGTTAGTTAACTAAATAATCAAATAACAACCTACAAACTCTGCATCAGACCAAGAAAACAGAACCTTCTCCTCATGTGAGCAATACAGAGATAATTTAACTCTTGGTGTTTGGTTGTGATTCGTTCTGTCACAGTGATTAGTGACACGTGATTACTGCTTAATATCCCCGGGATTTGACGTTTGTCCTTTGACACTTACGTCAAATGTCACCCATCGTCATCGCACGCACTATGAGGGAAATCCTGTCCTTGTGTAATAGATTTTTATGTGATTTAGAAATGACAGATTGCTTCTGAATGTTTAAGTTACGTGCCCGCTTAAGATTCTCCTAACCTCAACTTATATATTTTCAATTCAAACACATTTCACACAACAAATCACTACCTGGGGCACCATTGAATTATGTACATCTAAAAGATCTTAAAACACTGCAATGAAATGGTGTAAAGTAGACTGATTTCTTTGTAATTTTGATATTTCCTGCAAGTGTAGTTACGTTCATTGATATAAACAAGGAATACGCAATGGTATAACTAACCATTGCGTATTCCTTGTTATAAGATGTCCGTACCTACACTTGCAGTCATATTTCTTATCAAAATCGCAATCAAATCAGAATACTGTAAACATACGAACGTGATTTTTACAAATCAGCCGTATCCACAGTAGCAGGACCTTCTTTGTGGAGCAATTAAGGAAGGTCGCATATCAGAAATAAATGTGAGTTATTACAGAATATGCTTTACGTTTCCTATGACTGATGACTGGTTTATAATCACTCTGTCAGACTGATGACTGGTTCAATGTCGTGTGACGTGTCCAGTTGGAATCGTGCCAATACAAGACTTACAAACTCCACTATTCTTCTTGTAGCAGATGTATTGTACACACATCCCCGTTTTTGCCAGTTGGTGTTTTACATCACTCGAAGTTTTGTTTTAAGTTTGAAATAACTTCAACCAAAGTCCGAATAAAGACGAAACAAGTTAAAGCTGAAATTCAAAAAGTTCTTTTTGTTTTGATTTGTTTTGACAGAGTGTTGAAAGAAGGCCGGCTTCACTGTAAACTTTCAAGTGTTTCTGATGATCTTAAGTCTAGAATATGCCAAATGCTCAAGTACTTCTTGAAAAGGACTAAGATATCGATAAAGTACATACATCGCTGCTTTTTGTTTGAAAATCACAACTCAAGACATGGCCAACAATTTGGTTTCTTCTCAGTGCACATATAGACAGGTCTTTGTAAGTTTGTTTGTTGGTTACACTGATATCGCTTACATTGCTCTGGTAACTGACGCTGAGTGCATATTGCAACAACTCTCAAGGAAAATCACTGCCCTGAATTGTGCTTGATTATTTAGAATTAGGCACAATAGCTTGATAACTTTTAAATTTGAAAGACACGCTAATACCTACCTCGCTTTAAAATTAACAAATCTATTGTGCAGTATCAAGTTTGTGACGATTTAGCTGGCATGTTTTACCGACGAGAAATCTTAATGGCTATCACGCTTGCTACTTCCACTATTTCTTGAAATGGCATCGAATTTCTTAAATTCTAAAACGTATAACTCATATTTCAGTACTTAGCATAAGTTCAAAGAGCCGCGTATTGCACTACTGCTATAATGTTTTCCGCAGTTTTACAATGGCCTTACATTTATGCATGTCTTCTTGTTTCAGCTAAATCAGATGCACTCTTATATCCCCAAATATTTAGACTGGTAGGCTGTCGTGCCCTATACGAGGCTTTATAGCTCCAACAAAGAATTGCACTGTATACTGTACTACGAGATCAATGTTAGCCCTGCACTGAAGTACAATGTGATTTGCTAATTAAACCTGGGGTACACTACCACACCCCGCAATCTTACACTCATCACTATATGTGTGTGTGTGTGTGTGTGTGTGTGTGTGTGTGTGTGTGTGTGTGTGTGTGTGTGTGTGTGTGTGTGTGTGTGTGTGTGTGTGTGTCGTGTCGTGTGTGTGTGGTGTGTGTGTCGTGTGTGTGTGTGTGTGTGTGTGTG
>JH153665.1:121538-132702 GCA_000226015.1 Mnemiopsis leidyi | reverse complement strand
GTGTAGTGTGTGTGTGTGTGTGTGTGTAGTGTAGTGTGTGTGTGTGTGTGTGTGTGCGTGTGCGTGTAGTGTGTGGGTGTGTGCGTGTGTGTTGTGTGTGTGTGTGTGTGTGTGTGCGTGTGTGCTTGTGTGTCTGTGTGCCTATCTGTGTGTGTTGTGTGTGTCTGTGTCTGTGTCAGTGAACATACCAACAAATCGACTCCTCGACAGAATTAACGCCCATCAAATTAATGCCACATGGACCACTTTTGTGGTATTATTCTTAATAATTATTCTTATTATGAAACTGATCCTGTAACTTTGTAATGTCACTAAGACTTGTATTGGCTAAATGCTTTTGATGCGTGTATATAGAGTCAATAAAACATCTTTTTTGACATTGCTATGTGACGTTCTAGAATTCAATGTCTGACTTAGTGAATTTGTAAATTCTGCAAACCAACCTGTGCAGGTTACAACAATAAAACAAACAATTAGCCAAATTATAAAATCATCATGACCAAACAGTATAGACTGCGGATTGCCCTGCGCAGACCTATTGAGCCATTCTGGTAAACACTGTCTACAGTACATTAAAATCTCTCACTTCAGCGTTCCTTTAACATATTGGGACTGAAACTTTACAGATTTCAGTACAAAGCTTAAGCTCTTAAGCTTCAGAAAGGATCAATCAAAAGCCCCATTTTATTATATCTACTTATCATACTCATTTTCTATGGGTCCCGGTCCTTCACCAGCTCCATGATTCTTTAACAACTTCACAAGCTCCTCATTCCCGTACTTTATAGCTTCGTCAAGAGGGGTTCTGTTCCACCGGTCCATCACGCACACGTTAACGCCAACGTCTAGCAAGAACTGTGCTAACGCGATGTTGCCGTTGCAGCAAGCAAGATGCAGTGCAGTGCGGTAGTCGTAGTCACACACGTCTATACTTAAGCCAAGCTCGTGGTAGCGGCTCAGGAGGTTGATATCCCCGTACGCGGCCGCGTACATCACCTTCATTATTGCCATCTCGTGTGATTCTGTTCCATCTTGTCTGCGGCTCAGATTCTCCTTGCGCAGCGGAGCTGAAATGTGGTTGTCTAGATAATGAAGAGCAAAACGCTGCGCCATCCTTCGGCCAAACTCCAGCGCTCTTGTGCTGTTTCCATTATGATCTAGCGGGGGTGAGAAGAGACACATTCCCATCATTCCAGGGACGACTATCATGATCATACCTGAGGTGCAGGACTTGGCAGGGAGCCCAGCCTCGAACATCCACTCTCCCGAGTAACTGTACATGCCCTGAAGGTGCATTATGGACAAGGTGTTCTGTACGGCTGTTCTGGAGAGCACGTCGTCACCGGTTGTGGGACACACTCCACCGTTAGCCAAGGTAGCCGCCATCACTGCTCCTGTTTGACAAGTCACTTCTACTGAGTTTAACTGGAAGTACAGGTCGATTATATGCTTTAGTTTACAGTTTGGGGGGAAGCCGTTGTGCTCCTTCAACAAGTATGCGATAGAAAATTTCCTGTCGCATCGAGACTTATCAGCTAGATATACGGTGTTGTTAATCTTGAGGGGCTTGTTGCCGGCCAGTCTCTCATAAAAGTTTACAATATTCTCGTAACTGGACGGCAGGTCGTTAGGATGTTCTTGAAGAAGCAGCGAAGTGATAGCCATCGCTCCACTTTGTATCATCGCATTATGGGGAACATCGTTCTTGTCCAGATCCAGTGTGTTCATAAAACCGTGAGTTGATGCCTCCTTTCCCACAAACTTGTGGACACGCTGTGTCCCGAGTTTAGTTATAGCGATGGCATAGCTGAAAGCAGCGCTGCATGACTGTAGCGTGTTGGGGATGTTGCTATCACCACAAGACCACATCTGTCCATCCACGGTACACACGGACACTCCCCATTGGTCAGCGTTTTTTGTTGTCGAGGAGAGAAAATCGGGGATTTTACCCGTTTTTATTTCGGCAACGCTGTTGTACATCGTCAGTAAGTCTTCGGCAAAGCGGGAAAACTCGGGGATAAGAGCCTTGCCAAATATTGTCTTTTTTATGATATCCGTGCAGTTACTTGGTAAATCTTTCAGATCGGAAACTGGCACCGACTTCTTGATGTTGTAAAAGTTATATTTGTCGTTAGCGGTATCACTGATCAACAATCTGTCCATCAGCGGTCTGAGCCGTACATCCTGGGTCGACAAAAATCCGCATTGGTTAATTTTACCCAACAGTTCCAACACATTGATGTGCCCCTCCGTCTCGTCCTCAAACACCTCGGCTAGAATGTCAGTTAGAGGTTTGCTTTCTGAAATGTTGAGCACTTCCGAGTCGGTACTTCTTGTTCTGTTGCTTTGGTTGCTTCGTCGAGATCTTGGTCCATCCTCCGACTTCGTTGAACTCATTGCTCTTTTTGTTTTTATATCATCGCAGTTGTTTCATTGAAGGTTCCTAGTGAACAATATTTTGTAGTTAAGACGTACTTCGCTGATTATTTTCGATCGATTAGTTAAGTAGGTATGTCAAATGTAAACTTATCCAACGAAAAGATATTTCTGAAGTTGCAGATGCTGTCGAGAACCGATTTATCGGAGAAACACGTCAAACAAACTGCCCACAAATCGCGCTAACAGTTAACACTTCTGTGATAGAAGATAAATCGGTCGTGAGTCGTGACTGTCGAAAGCAAGTAACAAGCAGTTCACATGCACTTGATAAAAACAGATCTGATTCGATCCACGTTCGATGCCTGATGTAGCATAATGGATTGCATTGTCTGGTGACAAAATACACTTGTGGGAGGTTCATTAATAAAGTAACAAGTACTTCAAAGCGTACTAGTAAGTAGTGTGAGATAGTGTGAGTAGAGTGAGTAGAGTGAGTAAAACACAGAAGTGTACACGCAGCTATCTTGCTTAACCACACAATTAATCATATCACGAGATAATGTATTCTACAGAATCTTGTGTTACATTCTTAACTGACATTATAAACACATTCTTCGAGTATTGCACATTTTTAGTACGCTAGCATTTAAAACCATGACAAGTTGCTTACAAATTTCTGTTTGTACCGGAAGAGATCGGTTCCTCCACTGGTAGAGGAAGTTTGACATACCGTGATTAACTTCACCTCATCTTCAGATATGGAGCTCGCAGAACATCGTGCCAACACAGTGGCAAATAGTCTGTGGCTGATAACTTACAGCAAGCCTTGTCCTAAGTGCAAGTTAGTGTGTTTTATAACGAAATATAATGGGTTCTAGATGCCGCCATACCGGCATGAATTATATTGTTCATATAAGGGTGGTATGACATGCTGGGTGTTATAACTTGCTGGATAAATCATAGTAAAATATGGGGGCAATAAGGGACACTGTTCCATGATGTGTTGTTGCCCAGAATTAGGACAAACTTTCTTATCTATGGCGCTTATGACCAGGTTATCTATAACTGACTGATTCACATCAGCTTCTTATACTATTGCGAATTTGAAGCCGAGCACATCGTAGCAATAAAGACGTGCACGTGCAATACAAACTTTAAAGGCAGGTCATAAGATTTCAAAATACAAACTTTAAAGGTAGATCATAAGATTTCAAAATACAAACTTTAAAGGTCGATCATAAGATTTGAAAATACAAACTTTAAAGGTCGATCATAAGATTTCAAAATACAAACTTTAAAGGTAGATCATAAGATTTGAAAATACAAACTTTAAAGGTAGATTATAAGATTTGAAAATACATTTTTTAAAGGCCGATCATAAGATTTAAAAATAAAAACTTTAAAGGTAGGTCATACGATTTGAAAATACGGCGCTCACATGGATTATGTACAAGTGACCTTCCTCATTACCCATAATACATGCTGCAGGTACTGTACTTAACAAACTACTCATATTTTCAGATCACCGATCGAGAAGACAGAGGGCTGCAACCACATGAAATGTTGGAAGGTAGTTCTATATGCATGTATTACTTTAACCATTCTGCAGAACATAAATATTCTGCAGTATTTCGAATACTCAGACATTTGCTGACGTGAATAAACAGCTCTTAATTTCCTTGAGTTTTTTACTCAGAGTGTGATATAACGTTACCAACTTTACACCTTTTCAGTGTAAATATGAGTTTTGTTGGGTGTGTATGGAGGCCTGGAAAATACATAGCTCAGAAACAGGAGGTTATTTCAGGTATTGTTTTAATTATTTCCCGTATCTTGCCATTTGGGCCCTTCGGGCCCAAATGGCAAGATTGTTTTGATACGTTTTGTGCACGTGCACAAAAGGTACAAAACAAGGGTTGGCGATCGACAGCGTAATTTTGGAATATTAGCTGAAAATGTGTTCGTACGTACGTACGTACGTCCGCGCGCACGCTCCTTTATCAAACTTAATCATCTATACGAATACAATAATAGCTGTGTTAACAGACTTAACTGCCTCCGGCCGACGAATGTACTTCACATTATGCAATGTATACATGATTGCCTCAATTATTTGTTCTAATCACAACAATCGCAACAAGATGTACCATCAATCAAGGGATACGATCAAAATTCTTTTAAACTGAAGTTTTATTGAGTAATTTGTCTTGAATGACAGATTACCTAGATTGAAAGATGAATGTAACACGATTTTAAACGTTCGGCCAGTCAATTTTAATTAACGACTTATCCACGCCATTTGTAAAAACACAACCTTGTACGAATAAAGGTCGCATTTACAATATTATAATGGCGACGTTATGCAGACTCAAGAGATTTGAAACAAACAATGAAAGAAACGCGCGATTGTGTTCAAACTTTGCGCGTGCAGCGTGTAGTTTTCAAATCTTGCATCGAACGGCTGCATTAATTCGCGCGTTTAACACGTGCAGAACAATGAAATGGACCGGAATGACGTCTCGTTAGTGGTTTGCGATATGCGAATTGCGAGTTGTGTATTTCTATTCCTCATTCCGCGAATTGTAATAACAATAAGCAACGGCATAATACGGGAAATTCAGCGGTTGCCTGACACAGTGAAACTGAAAGCGGCCGCAATTCTTGTTTTTATTTCTAAGACCACACTATTACCCCTTTAAGACTAACATCACAGGAGATGAATCCTGCATAGATCTTTAAGTAGCTTTAATTGTCAGCAAAATACAGGAGGCGCAGCTTGGATCCGAAGCGATTTATGAAAACAATGGATTTGATTTTCGGAATGGGTGAAGCACGGTAGAGGATTTTTTGGTAAAATTTGTGCTGCGGCGGATGAATTCGAGTCGTAAAGAAGAGGTTGTAACTAACAGCCAAGTAAACTAACGCTAGTTTACTTTGCGCGCTCTGTAACTTTCATGAGAAAATATCGAGCTTCAGGCATTCTCGGGATACTTGAATATCTAAAATTAGAATACCACGAGCACCGGTAAAATACTGATTTACGTCAATTCTGTGGTTAAAATCCTAGAAGTGGAGCTGTTGAATATTCTGTCCTGAACGTCATCATACGCAGATATGAACCTTGTTTCCAACCCTTTTCAATTGCTATACTAGGGAATAAACCGAAAATTTGAGCTTAACCATTTTATTTGACTTTCTGTTATCGTTAAATTTATGCTCAGAAAATCAGGGAAATCACTATTTTAAACGAAAAAAGACAAGTTAACACACACAAGACATGATCCCTACATCATCTTGTTTTTGTCTTCCTCTCCCAGAGGCTGAATGCTCCACACAGCATAGCCGTAGTAGTTAGCATCGACTCCCAGCACCTTCTCGCTCCCGTAACCTCCACTAGCAGTCTTACCCTTGACACTGCTACCAGCTGCAAACAGATATCTGCCCGTGTTGTCATGCTCTAAGTAATAGAGACTCCCGCCCAGGGGAACCTTCCTCCAGATTGCCTTGTTGTAGTAGTTGTGGTCCGTTGCCCGGGCATGTGGGGAAGATAGCCAGCCGCCCTCCGCTCCCCTGTTGTCCCTGACTCCTCCTCCATCGCTGTGTACCCAACGTCCTGTATGGTAGTGCTCTATGACGTACTTTCCGTCACCAACGGAAACTAACTTCCACAGTGCATCGTTGTAGTAGTTAGCGTCGGCCGCATACAGCCACTTGTTCCCGTAGGTCCAGCCGTCTGCAGTACCCCTGATGTCTCTAATGTCCCTGCCTGCATCGTATGTACTGAGGTACCTTCCAGTCACATGGTTCTTGATTGTTACGACTCCGTCCATGAAGTCCATGTTGGGATACATGGCAAACTCAGCAACTCTGCAAATACTCGGCCTAGCTCGCGACATTCTGATGTATCCGCCCTCTCCCCAGCCTGTCCCCCAGCTGTTTTTTATCTTCCAGGAGTGCTCGTCGTAACCCACCGCCGTGACTGCGTGGTGGATCTGTTTCAAGCTGGGACACCCGTTGTAGATGCCAGATTTGTAACCGTAGAAGTCGTTCTCAATCGTGATGGCTACGGCAGGGACACTTGTGGCTATTGCTTGCATCAAGTGATCGTCAGTAGGCATGACTCTTGTCCAGGGCTCGACCTTCACGTTGTGAATACCGTTCGGTTTGTTAGAATAATCACAGGGCCTGTCTTTGGCATGGTAGCCTATCTCAGATCGTAGAGAGAAATGTCCGCTCTTCTGCAGATAGTCCCACCCTTTACTCATCCACCCCCCGTTACATCCGTTGTAGGTTTCGTCTGAGTAGGAGCAGTCTAATAACTCCTGGTCGGCAAAATCCTTGAGTTTCCAGGTCCTCGCTGCATTGACTCCTTCAAACGCGGCTGTTGCAGCGAAAGCCCAGCAAGATCCACAGCCGCCCTGATTTTTCACGCCGGTGATAATGCCTGAGTTGACATGATCTATTTTTGCGGCGATGGTAAGACCGTCTGATCGTCTCTGGAGCCGTGCTGTCTGGTGGGCAGCTGCCTCGACCCGCCACTCTGTCTGGTTAAATGTCACTCCCAAGTATTGCTGTTTCTCAGAATCTGTCATCGTGGAGAACTGGTTCAGTCCCATCTCGAATGTTCGTTCAGCTCTTGAATTATGGAGTTGAACAAACGCTGCAGACTTCCTGAACAAGTTCATCCTGAGTTTCATCTCCGCTCTTGGGTAGAACACGCCCTCATTCTGCAGAAAGTTCTCGAAAGCTGCTACTGTCAACTCAGGAAGCTCCTCCGTCTTGGAGGTCCTGACCGTTGCAAGGAAAAAGCACACCGCTAATGTCTTCCCGAACATCTTGAAACTTGGCTGTTTCGGAGTAACCTGCTTGCCTTTTATCATCGCCCGCTCTCTTTCATAATATGGCATTTCACACGTTTTCTCGAACAGCTGATAGAGGACGCTTATGGTTAATTTTTCTTGAGATTCTACACTTGAGAGGTTTATGAATCACTGAAGTTTCACCTGGCTTTAAGTGATTTTTGTTAGAGTCATAATGGTCTTCTCATACGTAGTAAAATTACAAGAGCTATAATGAGTCCCTAAGCTGGTTGTTTGTTGTCAGCATTTTCTATTGATCATTGTTTCACAGAAAGGTGTGAATAGAAATAACGCTTTGTGTTTGGAAACCTCCCTCTTAAGGCTTCGTGCTATATTTCTCACATCCTGTAAAACACTGTAATTCCAACGGAATCTCACTCACCGCCTTTGTGATTGTACCGAAAATAGAAAACTTCAAACTTACAAGTTACTGCTCAACCCTCTTTCATCACGACGCACTTACAATTTCCAACCCATTCACATAATCTACTCTTAAAGTTTATCGTCGTGTTTGTATGGCTAATGCTCTCAATGCGTCAGGTGTAACCGTTACCAAGCTGTAGACAAGTTTAACAACAGTCTAGCTGAGGTAAAGCGAGGGATTATTGAAGAACACCGCAAAGCGAGCAAGTTCCAGAGGTTCATGCATTACTACACCCGGTACCACAACCACGAGATGAGTCACAGGGTAAGTTAGGACAGAGAGCTGGAGGGGCCCGCGGTGTTGTATGGAGTATAATATGGTGTAGGTTTGTTATAAATCCTGCTCTGTTAATACAGCGACTCGAGCTGCTACCTTCTTTGACGAGGTCGTTCATTGTCTCATTAGTATTCTTAGATGAAGAAACATATCGAAAAATAAGAAAAGTTGCTTAATATAATCTATCAGAAAAAAATTAGAAAAGTTGCTTACAAAAGTTATTATCTACCAGCTTGAGGAACCCCTCCTGAACACTGCTAAGATGAAGATGATCGCAATGGCGTCAGTAGCTGAGGGAGATCCGGGAGCCTCAGACACGAGCTTTATCGAGGACAGTGTCAAGGAACTCCTCAAAGCTAGACGTGTCCTCCGAGCTAGTTACCCTTACGGGTATTATCTTCAGGTACAGGTGTGAAGTTATCGTCGAAATGTGTGTCCAAATATATGTTGAAATGTCTGTTTATGTGCAAATGACCAAATGTATCATATAATGTGTTGGAATGTTAATATCTGTCAACCTTTTTGGGACAGAATGTGAATGTGTCAATTTCTGTGATAAAACAAGAGCATGTATCATATCTTCGTGTCAATACATGGTAATTGATTTATCTCTCTGCTCTGATGCAGATAAGTGTCCAATCTATGCTGTCAAATATGGATATATTTCCAATTTCTGTATTTGACTTGTTTGCGATTATGTGTGTTCATTTAAAACAAATTTTATTTGTTATTGACTGCTAGAAGTCTGAAATATGTCAACTTAATCGTAAAAACGTAAGAAATGCCCCAAAAAGTCAAGTAGCAAGCTTCTAAGTTCAGGATAGCCTGTAGCAGGCACCGCCTGAACCTTATGCTTCTACAGACTCACACAAGTGCAAGAAAGCAGGTAGATAAATCATGCTAGGTATGTGACCCCAATCACGGTAGCCATCAAGTGAAGTTTCTATTGCTGCATCAGTTTGAACATCAGTTAGATGCCACAAGATGATACATAATACTGGCAGGACGGCATGCACAGAAAGATGCTATTCGAAGCTATGCAGAACGAGTTGGAGGAAGTGACCGAGCAGCTGAGTCAGATGGTTGCCCGGGTTTACCTCCGAACTCCTAAAGCCAAGATCGTTGAAACCGCGCTCCTTCTCCAGCAAAACCGACTCAAGTTTGTAGACGCCGTGGCTAACGGTCTCATTCCATCGCCCTCTATCAGAGACAAAATGAAAACCAAAAAGTAAGACTAAAGATTATGTGGCCTTCCGAAAGTTTATACTGTTTTAGACTTAACTAGGCGTAACTATGAATTTTACTCCGAAATTCTGGATTCACACGATGATTCCTCTTATATTACTTATTTTCAGACCACCTGCCCGTAAGAAACCTAGAGACCCTTTCTTTGACGATGATTCTGACGTAAGAAGATATTGAATTTTTCCCGTTTTTGGTTGTATGAATTTCGTTGTCTGAAATAATCCGATAATCAATTTCTCTCCAGAAACCTTGACACACTTTTCCTGATAGCAAGACACAGAAGACGCGCTGATACGACTGGCTATTGCGGAGTCCCTGCTTGAAAACGCCAACAAAATTAGTGATCAAGAAGCCGGTGAGTTCAGATTAAATGTCAGTTAAAAGTTAAGGGGGGGGGTCAACTTACTTTTTGTTGTAGGGTAGGTAGATTTTCGGGAAAAAAACAAAATTACACGGTGATCACTCAAAATATAACTTTTATTCAAACTTTCTCAATTAGAACGTATGGTTTTGATAAAACGACGCCATCTCCCGGTTAAAACTTAAGTTATATTCCACTAGTTTATGTATTCCCAGCAGTTGCTTCCCCGCCCGTGCGGTTAAAATTTTAGTTGTATCCCACCAGTTCATGTTTTCCCAGCAGTTGCGTTTTCCCCGTACGCGCGTTGTGTCCGGTACGGTTGTCCACTGCCACGAGCTAAAGACGATGACGGGGACAACGGACTCTATTGCTCAGAGTACTGCCAGCAGATGGATAGTAGTTCTAACAGTGGCAAGGATAAGAAGAATCTACCAAGCAGACACGAAGGTTAGTGCATTAGGGGAATTTGAAGGGGGTTTGAAGAAATCTGTTGTCTCATAGTCCAATTCTTTAATGTTAATGTTAATTTAAGTCCTATAAGCATGAAAGTATAATTTGTTATTACATAATAAAAGAAAAATAACAGAATGTGATCAGTCAAAACTCAAAGAGGGGATATCTGAATTGTGTAGAAAACGTGGTGCATTCCAGATGCAGAAGCGGCTAACAATAGTTCATGGCCGGAAGCATTTGAACTGTATAGGCCGGGTTATAAGAATCCTAGTGCAACTGATTCAGAACCCGAGTGATATTGGTGGGTGATGTGTCCCCAATTCAAGCTGTCTGCCTTTGTGCGTGTCAGGCAAAATTACTGATCGACATTTAAACAGATTTTGAGAGTTTTTTATATTTTATGAAATAGATAGCATCGTATCTCCAGATTTCCTTATGGTTCCCCTGGTTATTTCAACAATTTGCTGCTCATTTTTCCCTAAGGTTGTTATCTTTGGTTTACGGCTGTACTATCAGTACAATCATGAACTTACCACATGCTTGCAACTTATAAAATTCTTTACAGTCACCAAATTTTTAATTTTTTCTCAACATTCTTACATTTGAGATCTCTGTTAATTGGACCTTAATTCTTTTTTCAAGAAATCCTCAAATTTTATCTTGAAATGATTTGTTGAGGTTAAAGCAGCTAAGCAGATTGACTTCTCTCCAATCAACCGGCAGGATGGGTCCACATAGCGCTCAGCTGATTGCTAAGCGCTAGATCGATAAAATTGTTACTTGTCTAAATTGCTACTTGTCCTCCAATAACTAGGTTTTCACAGTTTTTAAAAATGACCTTCTACTTTCTTAAAATGATGATATAGTTTTATTTTCAGCTGCTCCCGGAACTGGAAGGGAGAGTATGGCCCTGGCTTTGCAGCTAAACCACGAAGAGAACGCACTTCTCACAAAACCAGAAACCAAATCTCTGGACTCTCAGACTACCCAATCCCTGACAGACAGCCAAGTGTTCGACTCTATCAGTGCTGGCAAAAACTCCCTCATATCGGACAAGACGTCTAAATGTAACCTGTTTTTAGGAGACTCCCCCTTGCCAGTCCGGGGCAGGTCAGACTCACCGCGGGACAATGTCGCCCCCCCGGGTCACCCACAAGAAGGACTCCA
>JH153665.1:101478-121528 GCA_000226015.1 Mnemiopsis leidyi | reverse complement strand
CTCCATCTCCTCGCTCAGAGCGGACAACATCTCAAACTTGTCGTACAGCGTCTGGGAGAGAGGCTCTATCGGTACGAACGAACTAGAGCTAGCCTCGCTCAGCGATGTCAGCTCTCTGTGCAACCTGATCTGTATGGAGACTGGGAGGAGTGGGGTTATGTCCAGGTCTCACTCCCCTGCAGGGGTGAGATCAAACTCTCCCGCTCCCGCCAGGTCCTGCTCTCCCTCCTCCCGGTCCAGACAACACAGCAGCAGGAGTGAGAAGAAGGAGGAGAAGAAGGAGTCGTGTCCTGTGAGTTTGCGGGTTTTCGCTCTTCTCTTAGACAATGTCAACGTTCAGAGGAAGTATTTGAGAATGAGATGTAGTTCCCTACCTAACTTGAATCCCAGATGATCTTTTAACTTAGTTTTTATTCTTTTAACTGCTGCAGCACAGATTAAGTTGATTGCGGAAGGGCCAACAATTTACGGATAGTGCTGAATTCTTGATTTCCGGCACAATATTTATTCTCTGTAATAAAGCTCTCCGTGTTCAAAACAATTTACCTTGATGTTGCTAGTTTGCAAATTGAAAATATTTTGTTGAATTTCAATCACATCCACCCCGTTCCCGGATCCAGTTTTTACAATTTTACAACCGTCTCTAAATCTTCCTTCGTGTCAAACGAGTATTTTAGTTCAATTCTCTGGAGCTGGAATCAGATGAATCGAAGTTTAAGATGGATAGATGTCGTAAATATTTGCAGTGCTAGCTTGGATTCGTTCGGAATGATAACTTATTTGTACTTTTGATATGATTACGCATCTAGCAATGCAGATTTTGATATCCATCAAAAGTGGATGGCCAATTCATAATGAATGTATCCGTGTTGACTCACAACCTGAGTCAAAAAGTGTTTTACTTTTTAAGTTTATTTTATTTATAAATTTACGATCAAAAGTCTTGGATGACCGCCGTTTGATGCATTATGTATTTGTAAAAAGATTGACTCTATTTTCACTGCACAAATTGATTGAGGCGTGCTTGTATCTATTCTAATACACGTATGTTTTTATTTCACGTCGCTTTACGTCAGATTTATCTCTTATGAGAATTGTATAAAAAAGATCTAACAGTGATATCAGTACATCGTTTTCATCCTTACACTTACTGGAAACTTGAACTGTTTACAGGTCATGGTGTTCCTTGCAGTTGGTTTTTCTTTGAGTCAATTAGTATCGTTCAGAACCTTTTTTGTAAGAAAGATATATGTTCGCGTTCTTTTTGTGTGCAGAACTTAATTCAAAGTTCATATTTGTAATGACATCGGATAGAAATTTAGTCTCATAACAGTTCTGATTTAAATGTTACTTGTCTCTAGTCGAGTCGTATGACTAATAGATGAAATATTGTAGGGAACTTTATAATCGAAATAAGTAAGAACAGACATATTCGAATTTACTCTCAATAAATGTATTGACTTTGTAGTGTTGAATTAATTTAAAACTATAATTTTAAAACTTCAAATTAGATACATTTATTGAGAATGATTGCGAACGTGACTGTTCAAATTATTTCGAGTAAAAATTTCCTAAAATATATCATACCGAGACAAATTATATCAAAATCTAAAACACATATTACCAAACGTAACTGTTCTTAGAGCCGTAGGTACATGTGTTCAAATACAATATCTATCCAATTCCCAGTTTGTAAAATAAGATGACAATATTGTTGAAAAAGGACTCCTGTTTCCGCCAGATCATTTTTGGACATAAGCTGGGGTCGTTCACACTTTGATATTTTCGTGCCCAATCAAAATTTACCTTTTTGCTATTTCCTATGGCTTTCGCAAAATTAATCCCCCAAGCTTAAGTCAAGTTTGTTATTATGTATTAACTTTTTGAAAAAACAACTTACAATTTAGCGCATTATTCATAATCCCAAATATAGTGACTGTTCGCCTTTTGATTAAACTTGGGGATAAAATTGTATTATTTGTTTTTACTTGTGATAAAGTACTTGTGATGGAATTTAAGCAACAAATTCAAAATTAAGCGTTTTACTTCTGGCTTTGATTATAATACATTCCAGTAGTTCCTCTTTGAGGAAATTTGTCTGCAATTGCAATGAATATAATAATAATATCAGTGTTGTGGTTGGGCCGAAGGATCAACCAAGCTACATGATGTGTACGGAGCAGGTATTTTTTATTATAGGGCCGGTAGCTCAATTGGTAGAGCACTCATCTAGACAATGAATAGGTTGTCGGATCATACCCGACTCGGCACGGTGCCGGTCCATGAATTTTCTGAATTGACTATCAGTGGAAATCGTGTCTTTTCGCGGTGATACCCGACTCACGCAGCTAAAGCTGAACGGTAGACGGATATAATCTCGTCAAATCGTGTCCGTTCAACTTTAAGTATCTGTTCCGTACACATGTAGCTTGTTTGATCCTTCGGCCAACCCACAACATAACACACCCGTTAACAATCAGTGCACACCTCTGGGAGTCGACCTGCAATGATACTGATAGGAGCAGCTCCATGGGACAACGTCTGGCATGATGGCAAGTTAAATGAGAGCGGCGTGCGCACTGAGGCCCTGGCGAGGTTGTCGAGATGTTACCCGACCCGCGCGCGGCTCGCAGTTTTCTGCTCTCCTCGCGAGAGGAGAGCAGAAACGTTTCGTTAGAACGTTAGACGGATATCATCTCGTCAATGGCGAGGCCATGCCACTTCGTTTGACGAGATGATATCCGTCTAACGTTCTCGCCAGGAGAGCAGCAAGCTGCGCGGCGAGCCGCGCACGAGTCGGGTAACACCTCGACAACACTTCGTTACCAAGCGCTGCGCGGTGCATGGCTCTATTTTGCTCTAACCAGAGCCCTTTTGTACGCCATCAGAGATGGCCATGGCTGCGCACACGCGCTTTTGCGTCGCGCGTCCGTCTTAATTTCGCGCTAAGCTCGCATTTGCCTTGCTTCGCGGCAGCAGGTCAGGCAACGTCTGACAAGCTCGCACAGGGATATACGTGTTTAGCAAGTAACATGTTACAGCCAGGCCGCGCGCGTAGCGTTTGTACAGCAAACCCTACCGTGCTGTCATTTCATTTTCGCTTCGAATGAGGCAAGGGTCGGACAAAGTCAGACAGTCGTACGCGTAGCGTGCATTTGTAGGTTAATAACCTTTTGTCGCGGCCATCACTGATCACACGCTCCTACGCATTTCTGGCCTGGCGAAGCTAAGGAGTTTTACATTGTACACGCGCATCGCCCGTTAAAACGTGTGTAAGCACCTAGTTGTCGCGGTGATACCCGACTCACGCAGCTAAAGCTGAACGTTACACGTTAGAACGCGAACGTTAGACGGATATAGATATAATCTCGGATATAATCTCGTCAAGCACCTAGTTACTAAGTAAAGAAAAGCTCTAAATTTCAAATTTTCTCTAATCTTTTGCGCGCGACCCCAGCCACCGTACACCGTAGCATCCGCGCGGCGTGAGCACCACACACCTGCAGTTAAATGTTGCCTTGCGTTGCGGCCCATTTTCAATTGTCAAATTAAATTTTCAATTAGGGGCGGCAGCAGGTCAGGCAACGTCTGACAAGTTAAATGAAGCTCTAAATTAGATTTTAAAAGATCTAGAAATATTTATCTCTATAGGGGAACTCCTTGACGAGATGATATCCATCTACCTTACTCGGGATTATTACGACGGGTTTATTAACGACCGGGTTAAATATGGTTCGGGAAAAATATGGCGAAATTGCTCAAAACCCACCACATTTTCCCGGTCGCCTTTTCACCGGTGTCCAACCTTTCAATTTTGGATTCAAGAATTTTGTCTCAGATGTAAATTTTCTTAATTGAAGTAAGCAAATTCAAACATTTTCCATCGCTAAAACTTGAGAAACAAGTCGAATTATCAATGATTTTTGAAATTAGACAGAAATAATGACTCGTGGTTTATTAAACTCGTTAAAAACAGGATATTCAACATTAGAAGCGAAACAAACAGATCGATATTAAGATAAAGGGAGAGCTGTTTATTGTCGCGGTGATACCCGACTCACGCAGCTAAAGCGTTTCGTTAGAACGTTAGACGGATATTATCTCGTCAAGCTGTTTAGTCTTCCAATAAGTTGTAATCATTTTCGTTATCGCCATCTGGATCATTCCTTTCATTGTCCCTCCTTCCTTGATCTTGGAACTCGTAGTCATGTGCCGCTCTTAGGAGTACCTTCATTTTGTCAGCTAAAGGTGCGACAGCTCTGAACGTTGCCTTCAACTTGATTTCCAACCCACCATTTGGTATGGGAGATCTCCTGGGCACTATATCTTCGACAACCCCACTTATCTCTCCGCCGTGGATTGAGAAGAAATGACATAGCTTGCTTATCTCCAGCGGCAGGTGGCCAACAGTAACTAGAGTTGGAGCCACTTAACCTCGCGTTTTGAGCCGACGAACGGCACAGGAGAAGCGATCTATTTTTAGAGAATCAACTGAAGTTTCACGTTGTATCATCACATGATCTCCAAGCTGTATATCGTTCCATTCGACCCCTTTGTACACATGAAATCCCCTAGAAGCGACTGCAGTTGAAAATTCAACGATTCTGTAGTCATTCGGCCTAGGGATCTCTTCGAGCTCAGGAGTTGGGGCAGCCATGGCACACGTTAGGAAACCAGACTAGCAGTATGTAAATGAGCTGGAAAAGATATCCTCCTTAGATGTCCGTTTCTCCTATGTGAGGAATGAGGATGTTAGACGTTAGTTAATTGAGGTACACAATTTGTGTATTATACATGATCGACTCAATCTGCAGCCCTGTAACGTTATGATTCGTGCCGGCTCGCTCAAACGCCTCTTCCACCGGCCTGTGAGAGTAGCTCTCAAAACGCCCACGTGAATCGTAGCAGTTCCAACATCGCCTGATTTTCTCAACAGTGCTTACTTTAAACGTGTTTTATCTTTCCTGTACTTCCGTCCATATAACCTATGCTAGTTTTGAAATTGACTGATGAAATTGATTCATGTTATTGACAGTTTATCTAATTCAATTTTTAATTTAACTGCTACTTTAACTTTGAGTCCTATTTCATAATGTAGACATAGTAAATACCTAGAAGAAATTGAAAATTGGCCAATTTCAATCAACTTTGGCAATAAGGATATAAGAAAAGAATTGGGCAAAAAGGTAATTTTCTTGTAATTTGAGCCAAATGAACCCGAAAGACCTACAACAATTGTCCCAATAGTCTTCTTTAGTGAAAATACGACAACGATGAAAATATGAGCACCCAACCCCTCAGGAACCCTAAAAGCTGAGACGGCGGGTTTATTGACGACCGGTGAAAATGTGGTTCAGGAAAATTATGGCGAAATTACCTCAAACCTGCCACTTTATCCCGGTCATAATAATCCTGAGTAAGGTAACGTTCTAACGTTCAGCTTTGAGCTGCGAGAGTCGGGTATCACCGCGATAAAAAATTATTGACAGCAGCGCACACCCTCCCGTCATTTCATTCTCATTTTATTCGCTTTGAATGAGGGTCGGACAAAGTCAGACAAAAATTACTGTATCACAATGTCATATTATATTTTTATTTGACCTAATTTAAGATTTACTGGATGCACCCTGCATCTCAAAAAAATTGATAACATTTTCTTGTATGGCAGCGCGCACCCTCTTGACATTTTATTTTCATAAATAAGGGTCGGACAAATTTTGTAGGTTGATAACCTACTGTCGCGGCCATCGTGCGCTCTCACGCATTTCTGAAGAAATTCTAGACGCGAATTGCCTGTTAAGACAAAGTCAGACAAAAATTTTCATGTCTAGTATCGGCACCTTATTCCATGATAGCATAACCGTATCATTAATTAAGTTTCTTCTTATACTAATGATCGTCGAAATTTCTCTCTCCTTGATTTTAAATCTTAACTCTTTCCTGGAAAATGGACCAGTCACTGTCAGAGTTAGGTTGAAAATTTATATTATAGCTTTTGGACATATCTATATGTAGAAGATTGCATTTCATAAACTTACTAATATGGTTCAGTACGCTATTTGCTTAAAGATAAGTCGATTCTTTAGATGGGCCTGATATAAATATATTGGTGTCATCCGCATATAAGACAAATTGTTTATCACAGTCAGAGATAAAAGAAACTAGAAAACAGGCCCAGTTAATTGAATTATGAGGAAGTGTCAACTGTTGGGTACAAAACAGGGCCTACGTGCCTCGTGTAAGGGAGACAACCTTATGCCTTTGGTTTGGATGTTAAAATTTAAGATCATATCAGTCGCAAAACAAAAAAGTGTGCCTCCAGCCAGCAAAGACACATGGTTTTCAGATTTTGTGTAATTTCACGTCTTAATGCTGGTCTAACTTTTCTTCTAGCTCCAAAATTAGGGGTCTCGTGATATTTTTTTGGCTTCAAACTTTTAATTCAAATTCCTTGTCAAATTGTAGGTGAAAATACTAGTCTCATTTTTGTACTACCTCAAAGTTGAAAATTTTCATTTCTGGGCTATAGGGGTTCAATAAGGGCCGTATAGGTGGTATAAATAAGATTTTTGAGCTTCAAGACTGCCACCATGGGAATTACAGTTAAATTTTACATCAAGATGTAGATGTAACTTTTTTCTAGCTCTAAGTTAAAAATTGCCATTTTGGGGTCTTATAAGGGGTCACTTAAGGGGTCATGTAATGATTTTTTGGGTTAGAAACTATCATTAATAAAAAGTCATCACCACTGGGTAGATCAATCATTGCTAATTCTAAAAGAGTAAAAAGGTTAGTTGACTAAAACTGTCATGACATCCTTAATATTGAAAGTAACTATTCCTCCTCAAACTTTACATTTAACTTTTTTCTAGCTCAAAGTTGAAAATTTCCATTTTTGGGCCTTACAAGGGGTCACTCAAGAGGTCACGTGATTATTTTTCGGATTTAAAACTGTCAAATTCGGATTCCTCGTCAATTTTTACGTCAACATACAGGTCTAACTTTTCATCTAGCTCAAAGTTGAAAATTTCCATTTTTAGGCCTTATAAGGGGTCACTTATGGGGTCACATAATGGTTTTTCGGAGTCAAAACTGTCTAATTCGGATTTCTTTTTCAAATTTTACATCAAAATACTGGTCTAACTTTTCTCCTTGCCCAAAATTGAAAATTTTCATTTTTAGGACCTTAAAGGCCTTCAGATCAAATTTTCACATAGCCTATTACATCAACCTCGATGAAATCTACAATAACCACAATTTTCATGACTCTATCTCTTACCCTTTGGGCTCCAATTCATTTGCAAAATAGCATCAGCTAAAATTGGACAAGAAATCGATTGAGAATAGTCACGAGGTCCAAAATTTTAGGGTAAGTGTCTTTTTTGGGGTGGTTGCCACCACCCTAATAGTTCTGAGTTCTCATGTAGCTTTTGCAATTAATTTTAGTTTCATGATGAAAATAATAGAGTCTTAAGCTATATTTGTTACACAACAACAAAAAACGTAGGTAAAAGCATAATACATTGACCAAATAAAACAAAAATAAGACCCATATACTCACCCAAAACTTAATTATCCAAATTCATGTGCCATTTACTCCATTCACGATTAAACACCCAATAATTATATGAGAAATAAAGCATTAGTGTCTTTACAACCAGTTAGTATGATCTTTTAAGTATGAAAAAAACAGTTTGCAATAATATATTTATGGATAATGGAATGTCATTGTTGTTCAAGATCTATAGAATCTTTGAAGTATTGTATTCATTATTTTGTACTGCAAACTAGCCAGTTCTTTTTAAAACATTAAAAAGCTCTTTTGCAGGATGTCAGCTGTGAGACTTTGCACCTCCAAGGCTGCTCAAATAGATACTGTTCTTGAACAGCTCAAGCAGCATGTTTTGAATCTCAGAAACAAGGGAACATTAGTCAAAAACACCTCAGAATACAAGAAACAACTGATGGTTAGTCTAAGTCATTATCTTTATAATATCAGTTCCCGTCGTCCTGCCCCACAACATTATTTCCTGCATATTTGGCCCCAGTGACCCTAACCCAAACCCTTACCCTGAACCTAACCCTTACGAGGTTGTCTTTTGTGGAGCAGGGCATCACTGGGGCTAAATTTCTGGGTTAAAGTGCTCTGGGGCACAATGTTCTGGGGCAGGACGTTGGCCACCATAATATGAATGATCCATGATTGTCCACCCTTCTACTTTATCCCATAAACCCTTGGGGGAGTAAATTTGGTAAAAGTTTGGATAAACTATTTGACCATGGTTACAACTTACAACTTTGATTATGTAATTTACATGATGAAATGGCCAAAAAAATGTACAATTATTTCTTCATGAATCTCGGGCTTGGGCAAAATGATCAAAAATCGTGGTCATTTTACCTCATACTCTATTTAAGGCAGAAAATGAGAGGCTTAAAAGAGAGGTGGAGGACCTAAAGCAACAACTAATAGATGTTGAAACAGCAAATGGAAGAAAACAATTCATAGCACAGCCCAAAAAAGATACAGTTACAAAAGAAACAGTCAACTCTGCTTCATCAAAGTCTTCAATAACAACAGTTGCTGCTCAATCTGCAGCTCCTCCTGTTTCCAGTGCCAAAGCGGAGAAGAAGAAGGTATAGATGTGAATATAATAAAAAATATAAAAGATTCAACATTTTTAAATGAAGTAGAATTTTTTAATTGCCTAGATTAAAATGTTAAATGATTATATATTTTTTAATGATTTAATGTATAATCAATCATAGAATAAGATAGAGCCTTTCAAAGAAATATATAAATAAAATTTTGAACATAGCTTAAAGCTTTAATCATTACCATCCAGAAGAAACTTTTGACTTTTCATTGGCTTGTACTCAATTTAACTACAATTTTAAGAGATACAGAGATCAGACTTTTAGCCATACTAACTTAGATGCCAGATGGATCCACGCCTAATACTTAAAATTTTTTCTAAATTTTCATTTCAAAACGGGTGATCCTGGGATCCAATGGATTCCCCCCGGATACGCCCCTTAGATTTAATCACCTCTCTGATAATGTGCTAATCAGGCTGCTAAAAAACAAGCCAAACCCACACAGCAGCCTAAAGATGCTGCTACTCCTCCTGCAGATGTTTCGCGTCTTGATATGAGAGTCGGTTTTATCAGGTACACTATGTAAATTTGTCGCTGTTTCATTTAATGTCAACTGGTAAAGCTGGTAAACCCTGATCATCTTTCATTCTTGGGCCTGCACAGTTTTGTGAACAAGTGTATAGCACTATGAATAAGATTTGAGGTTGGTTAATAAATAATTTGACCAGCGAAATTATGGTAATTCGCCTTGTTGATCTGAGTTTCACTGTTTGTCTCCGAAATAGCACTATTTCTAACCATGTATGTATTTGTGTACAGTATATACTGTAAGTATGTGTTGACAGGAGTGCGAAGCTCCATCCAGATGCTGATGGCCTGTACCTTGAAGAGATTGACTGTGGTGAGTCTGAACCAAGACAAGTTATCAGTGGTCTTGTCAAACACATCCCCATAGAACAGATGCAGGAGAGACCTTGTGTTGTACTGTGTAATCTCAAACCTGCAAAAATGAGAGGTGACCACTTTGAATTTACATTACCTGACGATTGCTTTAAATTTTCTAGTTTCTACTTTCATTTCTAAATCTAACAGTTCCAAATCCGCACTAATTCTATATTAAGAATGGAAATGACATTTGCTAGCAGAAATTTATAACTGTGAAGGTTAAATGCTTATCAAGCTGATGATTGCTTTAAATTATACATTCATTTTTATTGTTGCCATCAGACAATAGAACGTAAATTACTGAAGTTCTACCGATAATTTTCATATCTTAACGTTGTACCAGGTATAATGTCACATGCGATGGTGATGTGTGCCAGTACACCGGAAAAAGTCGAGATTCTGTGTCCTCCTTGTGGCTCTAAACCTGGAGACAAAGTTACTGTTGAAGGTTTCCCTGGAACACCTGACCAGCAGCTTAACCCTAAGAAAAAGGTTTTTAGCTCTTTGTTCACGAAAGTGTAGAGTTCATCTTATTACATTTACGCTTATCCTCGCTATATGGCTGTATGCTACATGGCTATATGGCTGTATGCTATATGACTATATGGCTGTGAGCTTGTCTGTGATATTGAAGTTTTTTTGCCGATGCTCAGTTTGTAACTGTTGTTGTACTGTATATTACTGTATATTACTGTTGTACTGTATATTATTCAGTGTTCTCCTCCTTTTCCACATGACAAAACTGACAACATTTTCAGGTGTTTGAGGCGATCCAGCCCGACTTTTTAGTTTCGCCTGAAGGAAATGCCCTGTACAAAGGTGTTGAATGGAAGATCAATGGACAGTGTGTAACTTCTCCATCCATGCGGGGGTGTGGCATCAAATAGCTGCACTTATTTTTCTTATTGTTTTGGCATTTTTAGTGACATATATTGGGAGTCCATTTTACTGTTGTCTATGCTATGAACAAAATAAAAATTTTGAGTAACAGATAATCGGATTTGCTGAGTCGTATTAGAATTTTGCATCAATCGAACTGCAATTGGATTTCAAACTACATATTGACATTCTTGCTTTGTAGTTGGTTAATTTACTTGGATCTTGAATAGGCGGATAGCACCCAAAATAATAATACTTACATTGACAAATCAGTTCAGCCAGTATGGAAGTTCTTGATATGGTCGAAGTCACTGACATTATCCAGAAAACTGAAGATACTCTGCAAAGTCTTTGGAACCAGTTTGAAATATTTTGTCCCAAATGTCTTCATTTCAAGGTCAGCCTAATTAATGTAACGTTAAATATGGATAAAAACTATTCTGTCGATCTGCTTTCCTTGACTCATAGTTAGAGTTAAAATTCAAATCCTAACTTCCACGGAAAAGTATTGCAATGATGTAAATATTCTGCAGCAATAATAAAATTACTCCGGTACGTCTCAGAATGTTCTAGAATAAACCACGTTCCTTGCAGATGGGACAGTGTATAGCGTCGCTGTTACAACACGAGTATCTACTGAACAGTGACTGTGAGGTCATCAACAGTGTTTTCTTGCTCTGTCAGCTAGCCCAGCCACAGGAACTGAACCCCTTCAACAAAGTCCTCTTCAACTATGCCAACCGTAAACCTGTCGACTCCAAGTAAGAAGCTTAGCTGTACAAAAGTCAGCCAACTGTAAATGTATAGTTGTACACTGTATAGCTGATAGCCCAGTCGATCAATCCTATAACTCGTTGAGTGTTATGTGATTCTCGTCGAAATTTTTGCGAGTTGACCTATTCCTAATATTTTATGGCTGGCTGTAAAATTTGATCAAAACAATCCGTATGTATAATTATGTTGCCTTTTTCAGGATAACAGCTGCCATTTACCTGATCAACTTATTGCCCTTCTCACAAAACACGCTGTCCAGCACAACTGCCCAGATTCAAAAAGATGTGAAACTTATTGGTGCACCGCTTAAAAACTTTCCTTATTCGCCCAAACCAGGTCTTTATGATTTAAGTAACTATATAAACTATAGTGTAACCATGTTCCGTTTTTAATACTTACTTTTTCGTGAAATATCTTCGTTCAAACCTTTTGAACTAGTAACAGTAGTAAGGAACTGAATTGTTGAAATTTACTGATAGAAACCACATATCATTTTGATTCAAAGAGATTTAAACATCCTAATTCGCGCATACCATCAATATCACAACTCACAAGTGTTCATCTATCATATCTTTGCAAAAGTGTCTTGCAACGTTCTGTGAATTATTGTGACAGTGGCACTTTCGTGGTGAGACCTGTACAAGTTGCGCCACCGCAGCTTAAGTTGAACCAGTTTTGTTGCGCAAAACGCGCGTTTTATTTGCGCGCGTTTTCAACGGGCCGCGCGAGCTGTGGTCCAGCCAACAGTGGTGGAGGAAGATGCTCAAAACTGGGAGATAGGGCACTTTTCAGCTGATAATTTGCCCACAATGGCTACCTCGGCGGAACGTGTAATTGATACGAATTCATTCCCCCACAGACTGCAGTTTGCCAATAGTGTTAGACGATCCTGAGAACGACTCAAAAGAAGAAAAGCACTACAAAGAAGTTCTAAGTCAGCTCTTCGACAGCAACATTTCAGAATCCGTCTTTCTCCCTCCTTTAGTTCGACCTCCTCCTCCTATCTATTCTGACCCTGACGACCTTGTATGGATGTGCCCTAACGATAATGGTATATAGTTGGAATTTGTGGGATTGAAAAAGATGTTGATTGTTTTTAGATATAGAAACTATTTATCTTGTCATTGATTCCGTTTTTTTCTATCCTCAGAGTACCCATTTGCGTGGGAACCAAACATATCTGCTAAAGAGAAGCCGGAGGACGCTAAAAAGTTGTTTATCCTGGCTCAGCGACAAGCCTTGGAAACTCAACAATATGACCGGTTAAAACAAGAATTATACAAGGATGATGGTCTGCAAACATTGCCGGTGACTCCCTCAACATTACCGAAACTGGTCGATAAAAACCCGTTCCTGGCTGTGGACATTCTGCTCCTCCTGGCCCAGACACAACAGTTTGCCGACTACTTAGCCGTCCTTCTTAACATGGACCTCTCCTTACACTCTATGGAGGTATTATATAATATTGTAATGTAATATTTATGTAATATTGTAATGAAATATTTATATAATATTGTAATGTAATATTGGTTAACAAACGTATCATGTGCTTTCTTGAAAACCATTTTAGTTTGACAATGATGAGCTTATCGACACGAACCCTCACTTGCAGGTGGTCAACAAAATAACGGCAAATTTAGAGCTGCCACCCCAATTTATCCATTACTACATCCGGAACTGCATAACAAACTGTACCGAAATCCCGGACAAGAACACTCAACACAGGTGACGTTACAATCTCGGACGTCTCGTTAAATGTACTTTGGAATTGTTATCACCGCTCTCACGACTAAACTGACGCCAGCTTATAAAACTTGATGCTCTATTTTTTAAATATCTATATGGCTTAGAAATTTGCGTGGTACTAACTTCTTTTCGCAGGTTTGTGCGGCTTGTGTGCGTGTTCCTGACGGCTCTCATTCGTAACCGGCTTGTCAATGTTCAGGATATTCTTATTGAAATACAGGTTCGTTTCTCATTTTAAATGTTGTCTAGCTCCCTGTCTCCATGCATTTAGACCCTGCTTCTTGATTAAGTCCACCTTCAAGAGAACGTAAAACATTTTTCTTCAGGCATTCTGTATCGATCACAGTCGAATAAGAGAGGCGACGGGTCTCTTCCGACTTCTGAAAAGCCTTGACACTAAAGACATGAGCTAAGACTTTTTACACTGAACTAAACCGTTTTTGACTAATGAGGAGATAATTTGTATACGTTTTGAAGATTATGTAAATCTGTTAATATTTTCAACTCCTGTTCAACGCTTTAGTCCGTGGTAGTCATTGCAAAACATCACTTATATCAATCAAAACTCATTCTTAGGGTAAAAATATCACAAATAAATATCACAAACTAACAAAATACTCATCTTACAAAATCGAAAATCACTGTATTTGGCCATATTATTTGCCTCGCTTATTCTCATCAACAACACGATCATGTGCCATTCTCAAGCTAAGTGACAGTCTCACAGTCCTATCACTTGATCAACAACAGTAGGTCATGCCCTTGATCCTAACTTTGAGTTCCTTGTCTGCTTTGATGCGCTCCTCGCCTACATCAGGCATGGCCCTGTATCGACGTATCATCATGGTAACCTTGCTGGCGATGTAGATGGTGAGGATCACTGCAATAACCCACCAGTAGCGACCTAGCATAGTCCCGCAACACACGACATTACCCCTGATATCTGTACAGCATCCCCTGAACATTTGGGTTAAACTGAAAGCTTTTGGCATCGTTGATAATTTTTGCCGTCATTGCATTAGTCAATACATAGACTTAACTGCTTGGTAATATTTTTAATAAATCCTTAATGACAACTCGATAAATTTGGGTTTATGTTTAATTATGTAAAGTAATTTAAACGTCACGCTTGGAAGCGTGGAGAGGTAAGCAGTAAAAAACATGCAAAATTACAACCGAAGTCAAACAGATGTGCACTTTCTGTTTTCATGTCTTCACTTTGCGAGTAACATGAGCGCTATAATCGACATCGATTAGCTATGTGCACTTGAAAACCAGGATAGCAGAACTGCCTAATCATGACATACCAACCACGCAGATAGAAAAACCGGTCATGAGTTTGTCAAGCAATAATTTTGTGCCAGGCTTATATCCGAATGGAAAAGGATTAATATCCAAATGTTGATCGGAAGCATACGGGGTAACTAAGACTTTTACATGTTTGCTCTTGATTTAAGAGTATCAGTTCGGATTTAAGTGGGATCGTAGGAAAAGCAGGTCGATATTGAAACTGCGATTAAGCTGCAAGTTGGATAGATCGGGTATCGTATAATCGCGTCCATTTTTCGACTGATAACGTATCTGTTTACTGATAATGGCAACTAGATCAAAGCGATCTGAGTGCTTGCTGATTATGTTATTTTTGTAGCAAAGTGAAGCTGTTTGTTACCTGGCTTTGTTGCAGCAGTGTCCGTAACCAGGAGCATCTTTTGTTGTTTTCTCTCTACAGCAAACGGTGTTGTCGCTGCAGCATATCCCTTCACAACACCTATACAGATCAACATTATCACGTAAGTAGATGGAAAAGAAAGGTCAAGAGTTTGGCCGGAATTCTTGTATGCAGCTCAAAATGCGATGTTAGTATCTTACTTCTCGTTATCGTGGCAGCAGTATATCTGGACTGTGAAGGCAGTGTCTGTGTAGTTGAGTGTTCCACAGCACGTGTCTGGCTCTTCACATTGTCCCGGTGCTCCGTTTAGGAAAAACTCCTCACATAACTGCAGATATTTGCATTGTCCGGTAAACTACACAACTATACCATGTCCGGTAAACTACACAACTATACCATGTCCGGTAAACTACACAACTATACCATGTCGGTACAAGTTTGTTGAATAAACTAGTCTAAATTGCCCATGTTGACAGTGTCCATTTAGAATGCTACAATATTCGATATCAAACAGAATATTTCATCGAGTGTACTAAAATAACTACCAAACTCACCTCCGGATCCCTGCCCCACTTGTTAGCATGAACTAGATGGTTGCTGGAAGCCTTGTTGTCTCCGATCCACTCCACCCCGTGAGGGTCCTCCCCGTCCTTGTGGAAGGTGTTCTCTACCTTCCTCCCCTCGTGTTGCGGCTCCCCCACCACACCCCACCACACCTTCAACAACACTAGCAGTCCCACTCCTCGCATCAAGTGTGAGACTTGGGGTTTTAGCGTTATAATTCTACAGGGGTATCATTACATGGGTAATAGTTCGCGGGTATCAATACATGGGTTACAGTAGACGGGTATCAATACACAATTACAACGGGATTGCAAAGTGTGGCACACATCTGATCAACTGGTTGTGTATAATGAGCCATTATGGCAGCTTTAACCAGCCGGAGATTACACAGCTAAGTCACGTGACCTGAACACACTGCCAGGATTGGCGGGTAACTCCACCCAGACCGGCTGGTTTGGTCCGAAGTCAGACGAGTACTTGTACTTGTGCTTAAACGCTAATGAGTTTTGTCTAATAGTTACTGGTAAACTGGTGGTTGTATCCTGTTTTCTTGTCTTGGGGTGAGGAGAAGGGAAAAGTACCTTTTAGTGCTTACACCACTTTCAGTAATTAACAACAAGCAATATGCATACATGCATACACATGTGTAGATAATTACAGCAGATGCTGATTTCCATCAGTCGATGTAATGACGTCATGTGCAATGAAAAAATACTAATAAATTTCAATTCAAGCTACAAACAAGTCTAACATAGTGTTAACAAACATACACTATCCATGCAAAGAAAACCTTGTTTGCCTCAGTTAAACAAAACGAAATTCAGAACATCAGATAAATAAGACCTTGTTATGAAAATTGTTTTATCCACCCATGGTTGTCACCAAAATTGGTGCAGTAGTCAGACGTCAGTACAACAGCTACAGGTTGAAAATTATGATGGCAGCGAAGAATGTCAGTGTAATCGCTAGGGCGGGCAGTGGGATGTTGTGCAGACTGAATAGGGTTCTCTTGTCGCTGAAAGTGTTGGAAGTCATTGGTTTTAGATAGAGTAAAGCTCTAGAGTAAACACTGCCATAACTTAATTTGCTCATGCGGTAGTAAGGTTATGAAAAGCCGACTACAAACCACGAGGTCCGTCATGAATACCTGATCTGATGACTAATGTTAATTAGTACGGCTGGTTACCTGCGTTTTGATCTTCTAGAAGCTTCTTCGTATGAGAACTGCTTGGAAGTGAAGCCCATTAAGGAACAGCTTGTAACGAGACAACTTAAACTCACACAACTAGAGTAGCCAACATGTACATCACCACTAAACTAACTACAATTACTTGATCTCTGCAATACATTCACGAAGTGCTATCCCATTATGCTTAAAATCTATACTTGTAGTTGTACAAATAAAAGATAAAATTTAAATTTTGAATATTGTTTTCTCAAATCGCGTTTCTCTGGTAGGATAGGATGCCAACAGCTACATTTCAAACTCCGCTTGTTGAGAAGACGATTAAAGCTAAATACAAGGTAGTCAAGGATTGAGGAATGCTTTGTTACGTCTACTTTCAGCCATAACATTGTCACTCTGAGTGTGTAACTCACATTTTTATTGGTACTACCCAAACTGAAACAAAGTTTTAATTGTAGTCAGTCAGTTTATCCTGGTGAAGTTTAAGCTGCTGGCAGTCTGTTGATACTAAACCCCCTTCCCCTCAGCTGCAAGCGGGAGACGAGGCGTTGAGATGGTGCGGTATAAATGCGGTTCTCTGTGCGGTGTTTGCGCTGCGGCTGGGCGGTTATCTTGTATCTTCTTTCATAGCTCTCTCGCCTGATCACCTTCTATACGGGCAATACCTTGAGGTTAGACTTCAGCAGCAGTCACGTGTTTTTCTCATTTGTCAAGAAAATTTGAATAAATTAAGTGTACAAATTAACATCTATTTGTGTCAAGAAAATAATTTTAATCTCTTAAGATCTCATTGTCCGTGGTATGTGGAATATCGGCAGTGTGTGACGTCATCACGTACGCGACCAGCCGGAAATTTAAAGAACATCTGACTGCTCTGTCTCCCACGCAGTCGCTGTTACTCAATATCAAGTCGTTAGCACGACCCGTTGTTAAACTAAACGGTGGGTGAACTGATAAGAATATTGTAAAGAATAAGTAAAGAAAAATGAGTATTCTCGATAATTAACATTGTGGCGCTGTTTGCCTCAAATAAATATTTTTCGAGTAATTTCTGTTAAAAATCATAAGTTACGTGTCCCCAAATGTTTCCAAGCTTACCTCAGTAACATATAGACCGTAGACAACATATAGAGTATAGACCGTACACAACATATAATTCCAGACGAATCCCCGAAGACAAACAACACGAGTATCCTATCAGACCCTTCCTCCCCGGAGCTAAACAAGACGTGTCACAGTGCTCCAGTAACACCTCACCTCCTCTCCCCTCGTCTCAGTAGGCCTGCCCGGGAACCCTTCACCCCTCCTCTCTCCACTTCCCTCAACCACAACTCCAACATTGCTCTCAGCACCTCTAACATGACTCTCAACACCTCTTTTCAATCTAACTCTTCCTTCCACTCCATCAGCTCCATGAGCAACTTGAGGTATGTTATCAAACTTGCCAAATTTAAAAGTTCACAACCAAAATGTCACACAATCTACACCGATTTCTACAACAACCCCTACCAGTTTCTATAACAACCCCTTATCAGTTTCTATAACAACCCCCTATCAGTTTCTATAACAACCCTCTATCAGTTTCTATAACAACCCCCTATCAGTTTCTATAACAACCCCCTATCAGTTTTCTATAACAACCCTCTATCAGTTTCTATAACAACCCCCTATCAGTTTCTATAACAACCCCTATCAGTTTCTCGACACCTGCACGTGACAGCGACAGTAACTACCACTTCTCTGCGTCTCCAAAGATCCGCAAGAAAGTTTCCGATCTAAACAACTTGTCGGAGTATCTCCAGGAGTACGAAGAGAAAGAGAAGTGGTTATCTCGAGGTAGTTCGGATCGCAGTTTGACGGGAGGTTGGGCTCCACGTCCCTCAGAAACGCTACCTCCTCGACCTTACTTCCTAGCTACTCAGAACCAGATAGTATCGGTTTCTGGAGACACCAGCTACTATAATCAGCAGGCAGCTGATGCTCTGCTGGATAGACTCGGAATATCTCCGCACAGCCTGGATATCTGGACAGAGAACATGAGAAAGTGGATATCTCAGACTATATTTCAGGTTTGATATTTGTTTTACCGGGTCTTCAAACTTCCAGAGATTTCGATACAGCCAGTGGTGCTATAGTATCACAGTTAATGATAGGTTTAACATAATTCTAGAGTTTCATGATAAATCTTATCATTTTAACTCTGTTTTCGCGCAGCACATACACCGGGAGATACAGACGATAAACAAGACGTTAGATCTAGTTGGATCGGCGGAATGTAAGATAGGATCAGTCAGCACTGCAGTCCTCAGCAAGATATCCGCCACCAAGCACGAGCACATCGCCAACATTGGTCAGTGTGGATTTATATTGCTATGTGGGTTATCTTGGACACTTGCTGGGGTTTTCTTTGGCATAAAAGCAGCTTAATAAGTCAGATTCAACGCTTTGAGTCGTCTTAGTTATCTTGTCTTGAAAGGAGTGAGCTATAGTTTTTATGTTACTGAATAGTAAATAAAAAAATTCAAACAGCTTTGCTGGTCTGGTAATGATACATCCCCCTCCCCTGACCCTTCACACTACCCGAAATTCCAATCTCCCTGACACGGACGGAATGCACTAGTTCCTGAATGCCTGATGTTGCTAAGTAATAAATCTATCCCCAGCTCTGCTGTGTTCTGATGTTGCTTATTAATACTTCTATCCCCAGCTCTGCTGCTGCCCTACCTGGAAGTTAGTGTGAACCAGGAATATCTGGTGAACAGGATTGGTGAACTAGCTAGTGGAAGCTGTGTGGGTGAGTCATCTGTCGTGAAATGTCTGTATCCCAGTGTTTGTTTCAAAAGTTCAGGCATTTTCATTTATGTTCGATTACATTATAAGATATAAGGTGCTTGGTGGTTTTGTAAAAATATCCAAGCTAAATGTGAGAAAAGTTGTAACAGAGCTATAAATTCCAACTTTAGGTAGTTTCCGTTGGGAGTCAGGAGGTAAATACAAGAACAATCAGTGGAACAAGGAACTACCTACCGACTCTCAGATAGTGATGCATTGTATTGCTACATATCTCGACTCTCATCTACCCAGGAACCCCATGTACCCTGAGGTTTGAACACATTCGCTTTACTGCTGTGATTTTATTCGTTGTAGTTAGGACATTGTCTGGACATTTTTGCTTTTTCTATGGCCAAGACTTGTAACTACTTAGTACTTAAAGATCACCCAAGAAATAAGATGGTTTGTGGTTGAAAGAGGCTAAAAATAACTGTAAGAATTTCGCAAACTTTTGAGATCAAAAGAATAAAAAGGTTCCCTGATTGTTTCAAGAATACAGTCCCGCAATCCTTTATTATTCTCTCGCTATTTCAGGGTCGCACCTTCACTACACAGTACTTCGTACAGACGCCCAGCAAAGCAGACACGAAGAAGAAGGAGTACGCTCTCTTCCAGTCCTCAATACACCCTCCCCACTTCAAACTGCTAGTGGGGGACGAAGTGTGGGAGGTTAGCAGACAGGAAATTTTTGTGGTGTTACTTCATACCCAACTAATATGTCATACCCAACTAATACTTCATACCCAACTAATACTTCATACCCAACTAATACTTCATACCCAACTAATACTTCATACCCAACTAATACTTCATACTCAACTAATACTTCATACTCAACTAATACTTCATACCCAACT
>JH153665.1:82845-100009 GCA_000226015.1 Mnemiopsis leidyi | reverse complement strand
TAGTACTTAAAGATCACCCAAGAAATAAGATGGTTTGTGGTTGAAAGAGGCTAAAAATAACTGTAAGAATTTCGCAAACTTTTGAGATCAAAAGAATAAAAAGGTTCCCTGATTGTTTCAAGAATACAGTCCCGCAATCCTTTATTATTCTCTCGCTATTTCAGGGTCGCACCTTCACTACACAGTACTTCGTACAGACGCCCAGCAAAGCAGACACGAAGAAGAAGGAGTACGCTCTCTTCCAGTCCTCAATACACCCTCCCCACTTCAAACTGCTAGTGGGGGACGAAGTGTGGGAGGTTAGCAGACAGGAAATTTTTGTGGTGTTACTTCATACCCAACTAATATGTCATACCCAACTAATACTTCATACCCAACTAATACTTCATACCCAACTAATACTTCATACCCAACTAATACTTCATACCCAACTAATACTTCATACTCAACTAATACTTCATACTCAACTAATACTTCATACCCAACTAATACTTCATACCCAACTAATACTTCATACCCAACTAATACTTCATACTCAACTAATATTTCATATCCAACTAATACTGGAACTGTTATTTGTTTGGAATAAGGAGAATCGTTGAAATTATAGTACGTAAAGTTATAGATCTAGAAGTAGAACTCAACTAGAAGATGCTTCATTTCCACCCCGTCAGTGTTCTCTAATTACCGTACAACACTTCCAGGTCAGTAAGGGACGAAACAACCTGTTCCACACTCTGATCATACTGCTGTATTACCTGCGAGAGGAGCAGCACGGGATGTTGGGACCAGTCAACCTCGGTCCTACAGGACTCAACATGACCTGGATCATCTCCTGATGAAGTCATCGAGATTTTGTGACGTCACTTCATTACGTCCTTGAGTGTTTTGTTGAGTGCTGACGGAGATTTATGATTGTCTTTTGGGATGAAATCGTGATCTCCTATTTATATCAATTGTTTAACGGTTTGGCTTCAAAGATCAGATGCTGTATTAAAACCAATTGCTTGTTGTATTTTATATACAGTAAATGAAGGTGGGAGCGATTGTATCGATAACCTCTAGCTCTTTCGGTCAAGTAAATTTTATAGATCTTATGGGTTGGTTGCAGTTGGACGTAGAAGGACAGAGACTTTATAGAATCAGTCAAAGTGTGAATCAGATATTTTAGATGTGACATAATTTGACACTAAAGAGGCAGACGTCTTTTTATTTTATTATTAGGGCTTCATCTACTTTTTATTTATTTCTTATTTGTATTCAATGACTAATGTTTATAAATTATATCAAAATACGACATTAAAATTTCATTCATCTATGGTATTTTATTCGATCAATGTAAACAATGGTAAATATGAATTTGGCGAGACAAAACAAAATTTTTCCCTAAATTACCAGATGACCGTTAGCTTTTAGGATTTTCAACTCCTTAGTGGTGAAATACTAATCTACTTCATTTCAAGAAGTGACACTAATAATCCTCCAAACTAGCGACCATGCTCTGTCTACGAGAAGTGAAAAAATGTGGACTTTTAAGTCGAGCTTTACAACGTCTGAGCTCCACCGCCAGCAGCACTGAGTACGAGCTCACCAAGGAACACTTGTACGATAGTAAGGGAAACGAGCTGCCATTGATGAAGTTCCTCAGAGTCAGACAAGATGTTACCAAAGGAGTAAAATACATTCAAAGTCCTGTGGTTAGTCGAACATCGGTGTTTTAAGATTTACTATTTTCATTGTTCGATCATTCTAGACTATCACTAAAGATTCTATATTGTTGACGATGCTCGTTGTTTGTTTCATGACGGTTAAAATTTAACTCTAAGAATATTTCAAATACCACTCACTTCAGAGTGACTACTATGTTGACAGAGTAAAGGGAGAGTTGAGTGTTTCAGAGATTGAGTGTACTGACGTTCTAGTCCCGCCTTATCCCGTCAGAACGACTATAAACAAGGTGAGGGCCTAGTTAACTTTTGTCTGTGTTAGAAGACAGTGTAGCATTTTAAAGCTGAGCTATAAGTATAAGATATGCAAATCACTTAATTACCTGTATCAATATGATTTGATAAAACCCTTCAAAACAACAGTCCTAATCGAACTGTCTGACCAGGTCTTTGGCGACTACAACAGATTGGTTGAAGATCTCGAAAAACATTTACAAGAAACAGAAGACTATCCCCCATCCTACTTCCATATTGATGCTACTTTCTGTAAAGTGATTATACCCGGACAGTTTGCTGACAGCGTTTTCCGGTTTTTAGAGAAAAAGGGTTTCTGAGATGGAAGATTTTATATTTTAAGCTGCTTTTTGAGGATCTCAAAAATAGAGGAAATGAATAACAAACCTGCATTTATCAGTTTTTCTGATATAACAAGAACTGCAGATCAGAAATTTTCTGTTAATTGTTTTGACTCACCGATATTGATAACAATCTGTCAGTAAATCAAACATGCCTAATGATAGATTTGTATTATTTAAAATTTTAGTCCAACTCAGGTTTCAAAAGAGACTCAACTGTAACACTTTCAATTTCATTATTTGAAAAATTTATTTTGAAATTATCCTGAAACTGAAAGTAAGAGCAAAATAGCAACTCATAAAAGCTAAAGGTCAAATTTAAAGGCGATTCTACAAAAATTATCGATAATTTAATTTCACTGTTAATATAGGCTCATATATGAGGTCAAATTGTCTTTAGATTAAGAAGAAGAAAATGAAATGCAGTACGGAATATCGGCAGAAGACCAAGCATAAATGACAAATCAAGGAATTGTTCTTCTCGTCTTGGTGAGTACTTCTAAGTGTTAAACTTAAATATAAACTATGTTATTAGGAACTGTCAGCTTTAAGTTAAAATCAATTTAGAAAAATTACAACGGCGTATGATAAACATGTCTATAATCATACATAAGTTTAATGTATAAGGACATAAGCAAGAACATCAACTGATGCAGCAGTTCAACTAAAACTCCACTTTTAAACAAATGTCTGTAATTAGGGACAAGGAATTTGACCTCGGGAAGCTCGTGCCAATGTGTAGAAAATTGCATTTCGATTTAAACTAGCGAGCGTAATATGAACTTGTAATATGAAATATGTAATATGAACATTGAACTTGTAATACTGGTTGATATTATCATTATTATAATAAGGCAAATGAACCCGCTGGAATAAGCGAACTTTAACTGTCATTCTCACTCTGTTGATCTGCATTGACTTTGAGCATGTTCTCTTTTACCAAGAACCTCTCGATTTCACTTCCTGCTGTCTCTCAATGCGGCTGAGTGCTTTCCTTACTTCCCTCTACTCCCAGATCGTCCTTTCCGTTTCCGAAATCAGTGACGATCTTAATATCATTGTCAATCTTATCTCCGGTTGTGGATTGCGGTCGACCACATGGTTCCGAAGGTTTACACGTATCGCTAACCAATTCCGAAGATTTCGAACCAATTACGTCCAAATTCTCGTAATGATTTTCTATAACACCCCCACCCTGCTGGTGATCCTCGACTTTCAACTTCCCTGTAAAGGAGTCTGTGTTACTGTCTGTGTCTGACTGATCGTGCCACTCCTCACTGGAACCAGGAACATTTTCCCCTGCAGACTTGGTGACAGTACCTCTACTCGATTTCATTATCGTGTTGTTCTTCTGGAGGTCGTTTAGAGATATAACTTCACCTGCTATAGGATCTGGATTATTCCTAGTTTTGGGTTGCTTGGTCTTTGCTTTGAAAATACAAACAAGAAGACTTGCTATGATTAAGATTCCTGTCAGAGCTCCTCCGGGATATGCTACTTCTTCCCTTCTTATGAAGTCAAAAAAGGAGTCTTCTCTAACGCAAAATGGAGACAACTCTGGATCATCTTTCTCGGGGCAAGCAGTACACTTTATGTCTCCAGGGTTACTGTAAAAGTTGTTGGGACATTCCTCGCAAAGGTTGCTGGCTCTATCCCATGTGTGCCCTGCTACACAGGCACAACTTGTTCTGTTCACTGCTGCTGCGTTGTCCGGACATGAGTGACATCGAGTACTGTTTCCTTCACTGAAGGTCTCCTCCGGGCAGTGTGAGCAGTTTTTCAGCTCGAAGTTCCAGTGTTGCCCAGCCGAGCAGGAACAAAAGGGCTGACCAGGGAGGGAGGTTGTGCCAGCTGGACAGGCGGTACAGTTCGTACTACCGGAGTAGCTGTAGTACCCCTCGAGACATGGGTGACAGGTCCCTGACTCCGTCATGTACAGACCTCCAGCACAGCTGCACACAGAGGAGCCAGGTGGGGCATTTGAATCAGCCGGACATGGCAGACATTGGGAGCCGGAGTTGTCGGGTTTGTAGGTATCAGTCGGACATTTCTGACAATCAGAAACAATGAAGTGGCGGCCTTCTGTACAATTACATGACGAGGAGCCTGGCGATGAAGTGGAGTTATCAGGGCAGGTTGAACACTCCAAGCTCCCGGAGCTGCTGAAGGTACCACCAGGGCATTCTAAACAAACTCCGTCTGTCATGTGGTACCCAGGAACACAGTCGCAGTGATCCGACCTTGATGTAGAGGTTGAGTTTGCCGGACAAGGAAGACAAGTAATGGAGTCTTCAAGAGAGAAGGTGTTTTCTGGACATATGTCACAAACTTCAGCGTTCCAGAACAACCCCGTCTTGCAACTACATCGCTCTGATTTGGCGGGAGATATGCTGTGAGGGGGACATGCTGTACAAGAGTCACTGTCATGCAAGCTGTAGTGGTTAGCACTGCATTCAGAACACACTACCTCCGATTTCTTGTAGTACCCAGCTAAACAGTCACAAGTCTCCTCTCCGGCTGCGGAGGTAGAACCTTCAGGACAGATAGTACAGGAGGTTGTGTTTCCTTTACTGTACGTATTTTCTGTACATACCTCACATACCTGAGTTTCAGCAGACCAGAAAAGTCCAGCCGAGCAGTTGCAGCTATCTGAGCCTGGGTAGGATGTTGAGTTAGCTGGGCACAGAGAACATGAAACTGAATCAGATTCACTGAACTGATTTTCAGGACAAATCAGGCAATCTTCTTGTGAAGAGTTCCAGTAAGATCCAGCTTTGCACGAACATCGACTCGATCCTTCGGTTGACGTGCTACCCAAAGGGCAGTTCAGACAGATCGTGGAATTTCCATAGCTGTAAGTGTCTTCACCGCATTCCAGACAGTCTCCGTCCGACCAATACGACCCTGCTTGACAATTGCATCTTTGTGACCTAGGGGCTGACGTTGAGTTTTCAGGACACTGTAAGCACTGTGTCGAGTTGAAGATACTGTAGGTGTTTCTAGTGCAATCCGAACAGGATGGAGAAGACCAATACTCTCCTGCTTCACAAGCACACTGCGTAGATCCAATAGGAGAGGTACTGCTTCCTGGGCACTTTGTACATGATGTAGCGTCAAATTCACTGAACTGATTTTCTTGACAGGGCTGGCAATCCTCTTGGGAAGAGTTCCAGTATGATCCAGCTTTGCACGAACATCGACTTGAACCTTCGGTTGATGTGCTGCCATGTGGACAGATAGTACAGGAGGTTGTGTTTCCTTTACTGTACGTATTTTCTGTACATACCTCACATACCTGAGTTTCAGCAGACCAGAAAAGTCCAGCCAAGCAGTTGCAGCTATCTGAGCCTGGGTAGGATGTTGAGTTAGCTGGGCACAGAGAACATGAAACTGAATCAGATTCACTGAACTGATTTTCAGGACAAATCAGGCAATCTTCTTGGGAAAAGTTCCAGTAAGATCCAGCTTTGCACGAACATCGAATTGATCCCTGGACTGATGTGCTGCCTGAGGGGCAATCCCAGCATCCCGTCGGAGTAGCGTAGGAGCCACTGTTGCATAAGCAAGATACAATAGTCATGCCGATACAGGGAGCTAGTGAAATAACATAAGCACACGATAAGCTGCCACTATTGGTACTACAGGTAAGATCGTCGATAGAATAAATTGAAGAGACACCTGAATCGGATTGAATTGTGCCAACTTGATGATATTGCATAGATCGGCAGATTTCGTCTACAGTTGTTCTATAAGTATAATAACTGCTTGTCTGGTAACATACGGTTCCCAGAATCCCTGAGCCATCAAACCTCACTTTAAGCTGTCCACTCGATCCTTGTATGCCTTCATCGTTCAATATGAAGAATTCTATTGTAGCCTGCTTGCCGTGTACAACGACCTCGGCCAAACTCAGATAGGAATAACCTCCCCGAATTTCAATTTTCCAACCCGTTTCTTGTACATACTTGGTGAAAGGTCCGCTGCAATACGACGCTGAACTACAAGAAATTGTCCAAGATAGGGATGGACTATTTGTAATTCCCACTCCGTAAATCTTACCAGTCACCCCATTTATTCTCTCCTCGCAACAACCTACCCGATTGTAAATGGTCATCCGATCGAAGTAGTAGTAGGATGGAAACTGTAGCCTCCACCAGGCAGCGGAACCTTGTGTTTTTGTCTGAGTGATGGAAGAAGCTCCCCACCTACCGTCAGTGTTCCCGTCTATAGCCTTGCTTGCTCTGTTTTCGTATTCCCAGTCGTCTATTTGACTTGCCGATCCATGTCTAGCTATACTGGTGTACTGGCACAAAACTTTTGGAGCTAAGGGAGATTTTAAAATGGTAATTGCAGAAGTACTGTTATATCGTTGATTGAACCTTAAAAATCTTGACGAATCATCAATGGGCGATTTTATTTTTAAATTCGATCTCCATAAATTTTAAATACTCACTGTAGAAGATGATAAGGCAGAAAATCAGTATGTTCATGTTGATCCAAAATAAAACTTTAACATGTCACAAACACATAAAAAAGAAATAACAAAAAATTGAACAATCATGGGCCATGAGTGGCAGTCTAGCTTTTGCGGTCACGTATGGTTGCAGTCAAATCTTGTCCCGTGACTTAAAATAGTATACGCTGTTTTGAAATGAAATTGAAGAGTAATATGTTTTGAATACAAAATGTTTTAAATGCAATTTTAATTCATTCAAGTTCGACTGTCAAGTAATAAAATATTGAACATCTGCTCCTTCTTTTGTCTATTATCTCATTTCGAGAGACTCTGACACTATTTTACAAGGACCAGAAGTAATATGAAATAAGTTTTATGCCTCCTTATCTTACAAAAAACTGCTGGTACCTCTATTGTAACTACTTGATATCGGCTCAAGTCTTCGAGTATAGTTCATAGAAACAGTGTTTGTGTACTTAAAGTTACTGCTTTGACATCATCTTTAGTACGTTACATCAGCATAACAAAATGTTTAGTATTAATGAAAATGGGATACCTAAAGAGATTTATTTATGTATTGAAATTTGTCCATCATACAAGATTAATTGTTACCAGCATGTACCGTGGCTCATGTCCAAACTAACTCGAGCTTCTCCTTCAGATGAAGTACGAGAGTACCGAATCTCCTGAAGTATGCAAGAAGAACATTTTCCTGCTTGGAAACCAAGTACCTTAACGGTCACGCTGGGCATTCTTGACAAATTTCTCGAATTGTATAGAACAAGCTCCCGTCCTACTTGTCCCTAATGTCGACCAGGACCAACCCAGCATTTGTCATGACCCTGCCTTTGTAGCAAGCCCTCTTAAGCAGGTATGTGTGTTTCTTATTGAAATCCTAGTTTAAGTTTATAGTCAATTAGCAAGGTATACTATAGGACATCTAAGTACTTTGTTTCCATTTGCGAACATTACTTGTGTTGCTAAATTTTTCTATGTTCAATCTGATTCATCCAAACAAAGGACGGCTAATACCAGAATTTTGATAAAATTTTGTTAAGACCTATCTTTGAGACCCACCAGTCCATCACCGTGAGTATTGCACGGTTTTTTATATAAAATTCAGACAGAAAATTGCAATATTTACTTTGTAATCGTATTTATAGCCACCCTTCGTCTTTTGGAAAAGCCATGGTCCGTTACCTGTGCTACTCCTAGTTTTACATCAAACGTATAATAATATCAATAGTCCTCGATTTGTCGGAAACAAATAGAATAGTATTTCTACCGGTGCAAAATACGACAGTGCGCCGTTACTAATAGTAATACAAGGTATGAGCGAAACCTTCCCGCTCCCTATTTCCTTAGAACTTAGAAGGCATTGGTACACTCCGTCACTCCAGGTCTACCATGATGCCTAATTAGCACATCTTTTAGTCGAAGTTTCCGTGACAAGAGCGACCTTGTGGCCGGAACCTAGTGGAGCGAGTCGTCTGAGAAAGGAGATTTCAGGCCCTGCTGAATGTTTAACTACTTTTCTAGTACATACCACCTCGTTCTGCTCGTTAAAACCGCGCTTCCTAGTCTTATCGTTGCCTTAGCTAACTGCGTAAGTCTCTGGTGTGTTGTATTTTTCGGGGATTTTGGTGCAAAATCAGGGGTGGACCGAGTAAGGAATTTGGTCTTAGAGTTAGTGTTCTTTATTAATGATCATGATCGGTCATTGCACATGTGAGGTAAAAAGTGTTTTTTTATTGAATTAAAATGTTTTCTGCAGGGTATTCGGCTTTTTATAACCCTTAATCTGTATCTGTAAGGTTCCTAATCCACATGTAGGCTGTATAACGTTTTTATCATAAACCATTTCTAATTTATATTTTCTTTCAATCTAGCATCGTGACCGCTTGACCTGAGTTCGGATAGCAGCGAAGGTTTTCCACTTTTTTACTGCGGCCGTGTCTCAAACTATCAGACTTGTGCCTAAGTCTAAACTTTGTTGTTCCACTATTTTTGTCGTAGTCCTACTCTGTCGTTTGAGAGGCTTGTTTGTGGCGATATAACTTTCTTTTCGTAAAACTTTGTAAAAACTTTTTGTGAGTAGAATCCCGGAGAAATGCTTAATTAGTGGAACTGAAAAGCCGTTTAACTGTTATAGCCAAAATTCAATGTTCATCGCAAGGAATATTAATATTATAAAATTCCGTGAACACATTAAACCCAAATTGTAAAATTCCAATTTCACAATTAAAATTGTCCCTCTATACAAAATTTGATACGGTTTGCCATGCTTAAACTTGGCCATGGACAAACACAAATTCGGAGTCAATTATCTTGGCTCTTACTGACGATGCTTAAAACGAATACAGAAACTGTATTATTGAATGGTCGGAGCTTGTTATCGAGGCCTTTGACGTGGAATTCTTGGGACGATAAGGAACCTTCAATCCATGGACGTAGATTTATAAGAATTATTTGAGTGAACACAGCCGTGCGAAACATATTATTGACCCGCACGCCAACAAAATTGAAACCTTATGCCATGAACAGGAGTAGAAGTTGCGGTGCGAGCTATAATGCTAAACTAATTGTACGGACCATGTTTTAGTTCAACAATCGAAAACATGTCCCATGTGGGTCCTATCAGGTGTCATGATGTCCCCATGACCATCCCGAGAACTACTTCTCTGTTCCCAGCTGGAATGTCTATAAAGTTTTACTGTTTTCAGCTGGAATGTTTCTTAAGTTTCACTGTTTCCAGAGCCTAGTACGTGGTCGATCTTGTTTATTGATGACTTTTCCCAAGTCCGAAATTGTCGTGATTCCAAGCCAGTGACCGTGACGATCGTTAGCTAGAGGTCGTAACTCTACTCGAGAAAAAGTTGCAGTATATTGTCTACTTGTTGTCGAGATTGTAACTCTAGAGCCTGAGGATTGTCGGCCCCCGCACTAATGTTATCAACAAGTCATTCGGCTCTTTCAGTTATATAATATTCTGTACAATTGTTAATGGTAGTCGGTAGCTGATGCGAACTTTTCTAACGCAACAAGTCGCTAGTTAATGACTTCTTCAGTTGCTTTGTTTATCATTTTCCAGGGTGACTAAAGAATTTCTTAGAAAAGATTCGTGTCGTAATGTCTACACTGAAATGTCGATTTGAATCATGTTAGTTTTGAATGGTGTGGGAAATTATTTCACTGTGAAGTTCAACTTAAAATTTATTCGAAACAGCCTGTAAACTGTACGATAATGGAGATTCCAATGCTCAAAACTGTAACTGTCACTAAATTAGAGATCTTCACCTTTGGGTGTTGTCATTTACACCTTCTCCTGACAGTTACTACAAATTTATCGATGTGACACATCCATCAAATCTCGCTTTCATCCAACACACAATCCTAGTGTATAAATTCCATCTCAACTTATCTCAATTAATCTGTTCTGATGTTTGAACCATTCGAGTAATAACGAAATGGAGCATGGCTGTATAGAGCTATGATGTATAAAGCCTACCTCTCCCAGTTGTGCAAATTTGAAAGTATTGCAAATCAGACCTAGACTTTAACTTCTCCAATCTTGAGAGAGCAATCTAGAGTCTAGACATCTTACCGCTTGATCTATAGAGTGAACTGTGGTGATTAGTTCCCAAATGGTCGTGCAAGAAAATGCAGGCCACTCTAGAATACCACTACCAGGTTTTATGTTTATAAAGGATAAATCTCAGAAAGAAAGTGCAGCATGCAACCTGTTGAGTAGGTCACATGACTTGCTGATGGGTAATAGCTGAAAGCCGGAGTTTGCGCTCTCCAGAGTGGTCAAAAAGAAAGGAAAGTTGGAAAAGTTAGATAGAAATTGTAAAGGACATGTTGATTAACGTATACTCTTTAGTGATATCAAACATATTCGATACTTGAGACTTTAATTGATAAATGCCCAGACAATCCGGCCAGAAGTGGAGTACCATTTTAGTTAACTCCCAAATAGATAGATTTAGTAGTCTAACATGTGAAAGGATGCCTTTCAAATCCAGATAATGTAATGTCCCTGAATATTCCAACCTAAGTCACCTGCATCAGTTATTCTTCTTTAATAAGATAATAACCTGCCTCAGTTATCCTTCTTTAATAAGATAATGGCTCTACAATAAACATTGTAGAGCGTGCACTGTTCTCACTGCGCCATTCATATCCGTGTTTGTATCAAACATAGTTGTCCGGAATCAGTTGACTGTTTCCATCGTTACCAGGACATGATCCTGACAAATACCCTATGCAAATTTACACTTTACATTTACCAGTTTATCTAACTCTCGTTTCTTGAACCCTGCCCGACGTACTGAAGGGATAAAGCAGCTGATCAACCTCCTTTCAGAGCAGGTGTTTTCTTTGCAGTCCTCATGAACCGCTCGTGGGATATCAGACAGGTGTGCTGGAAAGAGATATTGCTTGTTTTTAAGTCAAAAAGTGCTGCTCTTGAAATTGAATCGTTTAAACTTCAATTTAAGGTACACTTTTTGGTTAAATTGTACCTGCAGATGATTGTCAAACTTAGTTTAATTAAAAAAGAGAAATTAAAAGTTTTACAAACAGTTGGTGGATATTACTAGCATGCGCGTTGACCCATAAAATCCAGCCTTGCCTATTTACTCACCACTTGTCACCTGTTTGCTAATGAGTAGTGTTATTACCGGTCGTTTGTCCAGGTTGCCATGGTGTCACCCGGGAAACGCTCAAATTACGTCACCGTATTTTGCGCCGAGCTTGTGACATCACGTTGCATACTGAGGGTTAAAGTGCCCTGCTAAACCAGCCAGGTGGCTGATTTAGTTCCGATAATCGAGGTCACGTGACCTCGGGACCCGGGCTTAGTGTACCGTTCATTAATGTTTAATTTAGTTTTTACTTTTTACTTCCAACTCTTGTAATGGCAATTTTCTGGTTTCTGTTTACATCACCTCCAAACATCTGGTGATACTTTTTTAGCTGGACAATGGAAGATTTAGAAAGACCGGTGTGCCGGCCTACGCGCTCGCACCACAAACTTCTCTGCTTTTTTGTTTTGTGAAGTTGCTCTTTGTAGGCTTTTGCTGCTGAAACTTGGTTGTGATATTGTTGTAGATTGCATGTTTTTCTTTTCATTGTCACTGTTTACTTAACTTTTTTAGTTAATTGTATCTGTATCAAAACATGTTGATAGAAAACAAGTATTACAACATGTTACTTCGGGCGGATGCGTTTTCTATCGCCGATACTTTTGGTCGGATCGATTTTGATTGTGTACCGACTTTAAAGAACAGAAAAAAGTTTTGCCTCGTCTTTAGAATAACATCGGGACAGCTGTTGGCGCTCGGAAGAGATGTGTTACATCTTATTGTTCCGCTAAACACAACTGTATAAGTGTAAAGGAGCTTTATTATTTCACGACACATTGCTTTCAACCTCTGGGAAAGATTCGATTCTAAATTTCGTGATGATATCACAAAAAATCGATAAGATCTTCATTGCGTGAGATTGAATTAATAATTATATCACTGATATAATTCGATTTAACCAAGATATATGAATAACCGGTAAAGGGTCATCGTTTTGTCAACTTCAATTCATGTTCTGCAGTTCTTTCCTCGTTTTATTTTTTATTGCAGATGTTAGTTCTTATACTTGAATAGCCACACACCTGACATCCGAAAACCAAGTATCTCGAGTCGTGACTTAAAGAAGGTCGGTACGTCTTTACCACCGAAGAGGGTTATGGGAACAGAGGGGTCTTGAATACATGATGTAGCCCAATGCTTTCTGAGATACTACAGTGGATTGTTTAGATTGTTGGTGACCCATTGACCAAAGGGTATAATATGTGCTTGTGCGAGACATACAGGGATTATCATAACGAGACACCATAGCTGTGTAAGTGTGAGGACACTGTCCTCAGGACAGGCCAGCTGAAATATGGGAAGTATTCAAATACTGATATGAAGATTCTCACTCCTGTCAATCCTAGAGGAGTGCGCTAAAGGCATTTGCCTAAGCAATCTTCTTCGTTCGACTCAGCCGAATGACTGGGAAACCGTGATTGAGGGTTAAGTGAGGAGGGTCTCCGTTAAAAGATCTAGAATCTTCCAGTGCCCCTTCAGTATAACTGTAATAGCCTGGGTACAGGAGTAACAATTGCAAGACAATGACGGCATCGATTTTCATGTCATTCCAACTTTCTCATAGTTCATGACCACCATTCTTAAAGCAGATCAGTTGCTGGACTACAGTTAGATTTACTCCTAAAACAAATACATGTACAGTGTACACTGCCGGCCTTGCATCCTCACATGTTGTAATGTTTACCAGCTCGTCTGCCCTTCGTTTTCCGATTTTATTAAGATCGATACTGTATTGCAGGTGCTACAAGGAAGACCCTTGGTCTTTTAGCTGCTGGCTTTCTTGATAACTATCTAATCTATAACAGCCATAACACCCGAGAGTGTCCCCACATTTAACAGTCAATAGCGGCCCCAACTTACAACAACCTACAGCAGATCTATACTTAGTTGTTGTACCTATACAGCTGTTGTCAGAGCCTGAAACCTGATCTGGTATTATCCTGCCGTTACTGTTGTGTGTATGTGTGTGTGTGTGTGAACCTCCGTGTATATACCGTGTCTTAACCGTATATTTAGTGTATCTACCGTGTAAACAACGATCGGTGTATACTCTATGCATAGTTACTACGCGTGTATAAATCGTGTATATAGTACACTATACAGTGCCGTGCACGTGTTATACCTTGTACAGTGTACACAATAACATCGTGTACCAGGTATAGTTGGTATACTGTAAACCATGTCAAACGTCATGTGTAAGCCTTGTTCATAGTTGTGGTAGACGTAAGACGTGTATACATGTACATGTATGCACGTGTATACATGTACATGTATATATAGACATGTACAAAATTGGGTATATATATATACCCAATTTTGTATATATACCCAATTCTGTACCTCATCCTACTGTTTCCCGACGTTTGTGATACACTGGACTCTCTAATATCGGCTCTGTACTGAAAGTTGTCCGCACACTGCGTTTAGGATAGCTGTTGACTAATTTAGAGCCAGCACGATAAAATTACCTTGTTTTTGCTTGTTTCAACGCTTGATTCATGGCAAAAGTCTCGACATCATATCCTATGTCTAGGTTGAATTTAATTGACGGATTACTGTTGAAAATGTTATGTACGAATGTGTCAACAACACTGCAAACACTGACCATGTGCTGTTTTAGGCAAAACGATGGACTGATCTTCTCGTACTTTCATTATTTACATGATTTTCAATCTATCAAGTTTTTCCCGGGTTGAATTAAGGTTTTGCAGCTATTTTGCGCTTTTTTAGACAGGTATCGAAAAATTTGATAAAAGCGCAAGATTAAACTTTCTATTCTGAGGTTGGTCCTCACTTGGCGCTAATTCCTGCACGCCGTTTTCGAATAAAAATGTGATAAATATAATTCTCGTATCAAAAACAGTTGCGAACATAATCTCCTTTGATAATAGTTTCTCGTTTCCGAATTTCACATTAACTTTACCGTAATTACTTTGTACTTCTGAAAATCAATGCTCTATAACCAGAAACCTTAATAGGAGGTAACGCGATGAATTCATGGAGACATATTTTGAAACCTAGTATTCTTCATTTTTCTTTTGAAATTGAAACTAGCAGTAGCTATAATTTATCAAATGTCTGAACTTATTCTTGTAGATCGTTGTCCTAGTACTCTAATGCCACCTGAATACCGGTGCCACCACTCAGTCATTTCCCTCCCATGCTGATGAATTCTGTGTAATTACACTCTCTGAACCCAGATCTGTAGGAGCTGATGACAAGTGTGAACATACGGATGGTAGGGGCGGAGAACGGGGGCGGCACGGACCAACACGATGACAGTCCGGAAGTCATCATCGTCAATCCCAACACAGCCGGGGCTTTCCCTAAAAAGCCCCCTGGTCGTAGAGTTTCTCAGTACTTCGGAGGTTTGTTGTTTAGTACTTTTTGCATGTTTGGTTTATAGATCATTTTGTTTATCAGCCGATTACAAAATCGTCCATCATGCATTGTGAGAATGTATGATGCAAAAGTATGCATTCTGAACAAAAATTGATTAAGTAGTCCAGTGAGTCCTGTGTAATTGTCAACATCTATTTCGGTATCACCGAATATTACTCTGCATACTTATTAAACTTGTAGTTCCCAAATGAATCTGTCTCCCTTAATAGTATCGTACTGCATCTGTTTTTGTTATTCATGCTTTATTTCTATCTACTTAGCGTCACTTTCCCACTGCCGTAACCGTTGTTAATGTCACTACATTAATTACAACACACATCGGCTCTATCTCTGATCAAACATCGAAGGAGTCTAGATGCGAGCCATCAGCTGTTTGCTCAAGAAAAACATTGTATAAAACGATAGTAAATAGCCGCAATAATTGAGCTCGTATTGTCCAGACTGCGCAGATCGTTGGTTGCTGAGAGAGCCATATTGCCGGTTCTCGCTGGCACCGTATCTCCGATAAGTTCAGGGGTGGTGCTGACTGTTTACTTTTCCTAGCTACCACCTGCTTACAGCCACACCCGCCCGGTTCCTCCCTGACTTTCTCCCCTCTTTACCAACTGCTTCTGTTTTTGTGTAATCAGTGAAAGTGTAAGGCTCTCTCGCAAATCCAGATCCATTGTTTTTAAAACGCCGAAAAAAACCAGGTGCAGGGAAGTTGGCTGGTAGTTTTTGACTTGTTAGTGTACCAACTACCAAGTTTTACCGTTGCTCTGCACCTGTGCCGCACTGTTGACGAGGAATGAGGATCGGCTGGTAAAACTGTTCGTTGTTTTTCCATGTGGCGGCTTTTAGTTTTGTTCCATCCTCTTCTTTGTCATTCTTAAGCTGAGCTTGTGTTTCTTTCGTACAATTAAGTTTGTTTTTTAATGCTGACTAGTGGCACTGTAAAAAGTTATGGACTGTAATATCTAGAATACATTTACCATGCTCTGCGTTTTTCAGTCAATATGCAAATAAAACTGTAATCTAATGAATCAAAGAATATCTTATATCTTGAGCCAGGAGAATGACTAAAATTGTCGTCGCTCCTGCAGTTATACCAGCCCTGTATGGCATCATACCTGGATTTCAAGGTGAGCAAGAAAATTGTACCAGGATTACCCTTCAAATTTAATGATGTTATAAATTAGTTGAGGAAAATCAGAGTTGTTTGAGGGTTTGCAGTATAATAAATTACGTTATAAATATCAACTTAATCGAAACTTCCTTGCTGTCCCTTTCGCCTAATTATCCGTTCTGTCACTGAAGTAAAGGTTGCAAAATGTCGATGGCTTACATCATAAATATTTGGCTTCTTGGAAATTAGTGTAACGTAATCTTTTAAAAGCATTGCCCCAAACTTTAAAGATGTCAAATTTTCTGTAATTCATGCTTATTAGTAGGATAACTGTGACTAACCACAAATATGTTGCATTAAGTCCTCAGGAAAGAGCACTGTGCAGTTGTATAAACTTATAAATCTACAGCTATGATCTATAATGGACGGTTGTGGTCAAAGCGGTCACACTTTTTCGCTTCGCTCCTCGCTTCCATCCATCCTTTCGCTTCGCTCCTCGCTCACCATAACATTCTAAAACCTTTCTCCCTCTTCTACCCCTTCACCCTTCTAGTTCTTCTTTCACTCTTCTCGCTCTTCCTTTCCCTTCCTCAGCTGTCCGCCTGTCCGTCCACCTGCTTCCCTTTACCCTTCTTGAGGTACGACGACTAAGTCCACTGGAATCCTTCATGCACGCTTAAACTTGTTTACATGTTGATAAATGAATAAAAAATCAAAGTTTAATTAGCAAAGTAAGACCTAAGGAATAATTTGAAAAGTAAATGGAAACAAAGTTGAGGTGTCACTAAACTAAAAACTTGACTTGTCACTATATAGTATTGTCACTGATATAGTACGTTTACCCTTTTTTACAGCCCTCACCCTGCTCTTGAATCGAATTCTCGCGATGGACGTGGCGATGGACTTTAAAACTATTTAATTTGAAAGTTTACAGTTGTCCTTTATCTTGAGATGATGGATTATACGACAAGGAAAAGATAACGCTGATGGACGAGCAGCCAGATGTTATATCTTTACGATCTATACTGGGATTCTTGACGTCAGTCTCCGCGACATGAACAAGTCGTACCATGACTATAATCGACAATCGGCCGGACAACAATATTAAGTATATTAGAGTATTATACCGCAAGGGCATCAATAAGAATTTTCTAAATCCAAATTACAGTCACATTTTACCACGCGAGGCCACCAACTTGTGATGCAAAGATAGTACGACAAGGCACACACACACACACACACACACACACACA